>CABHPH010163013.1:0-60455 GCA_902168325.1 Peromyscus nudipes
CTGATTGGCCTTCAGCTACTCAGAGCCCATCCCCGGATGGTAGGGTGAGGCCAGTAGGGAAGGAGTGTGTATTCCTCAACAAGCAAAGCCTGATCCTTAGAGGGCAAAGGATGAAATGAGGGGCTGGGGATGCCGCAGCGTTGACACAGTGTTTAACTAACATGCTCACAGCCCTGAATCAGAGCCCCAGTACTTGTATAAACTAGACCTCACGGCACACACCTGTAATCCCAGCCCTTGCGAGGTGGAAACAGGAGAATCAGAAATTCAACGTCATCCTTTGCTACAGATCAAACTTAAGACCCAGCCTGGCTTTGTAAGAATTTGTCTCCAAAACAAACAAACCATCAGACGTAGAGACAGACAGCCATCTGAGTCGATCTGAGCTACTTACCAGCTCCAGGTCTCACTCAGCTCCTGCCCCCTGAAAGTGAAGATGTAGGGCTCCAGGGCTGAAGGGACCAAAGTCCAAAGCCAGATCTGCTGTTGCTGTTCTTCCATGAGCAGGTGGATTGACCTCTCTGAGCTTCCGCTTCCCCACACTAGAATGGTCCTCAGGCCCCCATGTCATTTATTGGGAAGCCTCCAGGCAATCGTGCACGGAAGTCCTTTAGTGCCGTCCCTGACACCTGTCATCTCCGTCTTCATCGTCAGCATCATCTTCACCATCATCAATACCAAGGCTGAGATCAGCAAAGGCACAGGGGCTGGGGAGATGGTTCAGCAGTTGAGAGTGTACACTGCTCTTGCAGAGGACCCCAGTTCAGGTCCCGGAATCCCCGTTGGGCGCCTCAAAACTACCCTCTGTGGGCACATATACTCCGACCCACAGACAACACACACACGTAATAATTTTTTAAAAATTATCCAAAAAACACATGCACCAATAGCCTCTTTTCCCCATGGAGAACAGATTTCCGTATCCTCCAGAAGAAGACGTTTTTCCTCTTCTGAGCTGGGCACTTCCGGGCTACCTCCATCCCGGAAGGCTGTCTGCCAGAGTGATGGGAATGACAGCCGTGTCAGAGGTGACCCCCTTCATTTGTGTGGGGCCCTTCTCACCTGCCACCCCTAATCTAAATTCTCACAGTCCCCTACCTCCAGGCAGCCTTCCTCGCCTGTCCCAGCCCTGAAGCGTTTTCCTGGGTGGCCACCCTGTCTAGAGTCAGCGTCTGTTGTTGAATCACACAAGTGACCTTCCTATCACGGAGACTGGGAGCTCGAGAGATGCAGTCGGCCCCCTCTGCTTTTCTGCTGTCCCCTCCGTGAATGCTGACCCCGGCGGCAGCGTTAGAACAGAGGGAACTTAAAGATACTGATGGAATCCCCCCTGCAGGTTCGAGAAGATGGTCAGTGGCTTGTACATGGGGGAGCTGGTCCGGCTGATCCTGGTGAAGATGGCCAAGGAAGGCCTCTTATTTGAAGGGCGCATCACTCCAGAACTGCTCACGAGGGGCAAGTTCAACACTAGTGATGTGGCAGCCATTGAAAAGTAGGTACCATCTGGGGGCTTGGGAAGAAGGCGGGGGGGGGGGGGGGGGGGAGGGGGGGGGGGGGGGGGGCTGCTACCTCTTGAGACCAAGTATGGGGGCAGCTTTTCCCCAAGCGCCAGGTTATCTGCATCCATCTCCCCTCACCCTCAGACGGCCTCTCCAGCTGGTTCCCTGCACGATCTTTCTGGTATGGTCTTTAAGAAACAGCCTGGGGGCTATTGAGATTCTCAGCAGGTTCAGTCCCCAGGACCCACATGGCAGCTCACAATCATCTATCTCTATTTCCAGGGGACCAACTTCTGGCCTCTGCAGACACCAGGCATGGGTGTGGTGCACCCAAAACACCCACAGACATAAAAATAAATAAATCTTAAAAAGAAAAAAATAAATAACTTAGCACAAGTGTTTTATGGATAATTTTCTTGTGTAGTTTCAAAAACAGTGCTCCTCACCCTCACGCATCACGCACAAACACACACACACATCACACATACTCACACATACACCACACTCACTCACTACACATTCACCCCCAAACCTCGCCTCTCTGGGTAAGAGTCATTCAAGGAAGCAGCTGACTCCAGTGTTAAACAAGGGACTGATCAGACCTGGGCCTGGATTCTTAAAATTCCCTCTTGGTACATCATGATCTTTCCCAAACTGTGTTCTAGGGAACCTAGAGGCATCAGTCATTGACTGGATGGTTCTGTGGGAAATACTAGTTTGTAGTATTTATTAACTAGAATACTAAAGAACCCTGATCATTGTGATTAACCCAACATTCCCCAAAACTTCTTTTGAGCCCAAACTGCCTCCCTGATCTGCATGTTCTCAGAGAATGCCTGTGGACAGTCATGTTCCCTAACATTCACATTTAAGAAATACTGGTTAATAGATGATATAAAAGGAGAAAGAACAGCATACTATCCTGCCCTCTGTCCTCTGGCATCCCATAGGATGCTCAGAATCCACCTCTTGACTGTTAGGCACAAGCCTGCCATCTGAGAGGCTCACAGTGTGGTGTAGTCCAGGACCACCAAGTCTAAGGGACTCCTGTGCTGTGCGCAGCTTCTGTGTTCCACCAGGTTCAGGGGCCTTCATGTAGCCACGGAAGGCCATCGGCAAAGACATGAGGCAGCTTGCTGCTCCGTGCCGTCCATCCCCACATGAGTTACCTGCAGTGTGCCCTCACTGGTCCCAGGAAATACACATCAGGCCAGTGGAGCTTTGCTTTGGCCCTGACAGGTCATTTGTCATGGGTCATTCTCTTTCAGCCCCAGTCCTGAGATTCCATGTGTGTGCTGTAACTTAATTTCAGAGTCATTGGCTAAGTCCGGAAGTGCCTGCCTTATTCATCTTGGCTGGTTTCTGCCATTGGGTCTTTGGTTACTGAGAACCAGCACTACAATGAGAGAGAGAGGAGAGAGAGAGAGGGAGAGAGGGAGAGAGAGAGAGAGTTAGTTTTAAAACCATGTACAGTAACAGCAAATCTATACAGTACCTCTAAATGAAATAAAACCAACAAAAGATACACAAAACATGTACACAGAAAATTAGAATTTTATAGGAAACATCCGGACATAAATGTAAGCAACTCAGATCTTCCATGAGGGGAGGTTCCCCTTCACTATGAGCATCAACTCCCAGGCAGAAACAGCTTTCTGTCCGCTTGCTCACAGGCCACGTGTGCGGTCTCCCCTCTCCGCGGCTGGGCACGACACGCCTGGCTTGGTAGTGTTTCCACCAGCCAGATATTCCTTGTGCACGAGCACCCACCCCGGGCATTCCACAGTGCTCCTCCCATGCCAGGCTGCACGGTGGGTTCTGCCCTCCGCAGCTCTGCCTCCCAACTCTGGTGCTTGCTCTCCGCAGCCTGGCACGGTCCCGAACTCATAAAGTGTGACCTCTCACCTCCCAGGAATAAGGAAGGCATTCAAAATGCCAAGGAAATCTTAACCCGCTTGGGAGTGGAGCCGTCTGACGATGACTGTGTTTCGGTCCAGCACATATGCACCATCGTCTCCTTTCGTTCCGCCAACCTAGTGGCTGCCACGCTCGGGGCCATCTTGAACCGCCTGCGTGACAACAAGGGTACCGCCAGGCTTCGGACCACGGTCGGTGTGGATGGTTCTCTCTACAAGACACACCCACAGTGAGTCCACCCGATGTTGTATTTGTTAGCGCCTCCATCCGAGGGAGACCAAGGCCCTTCTCCAGAGGGCAGACTTGTGCACCCAGCACGTGGTCTGGGAAGATAAGACAGTGCCAGGTTCTGGGAAGCAAGGGTAAGAGTTGCTCATCTGGGACAGCCTGCCCTCGGTGCCTTGTCACGTGTGGCTTCTGCAGTCCACGTTGGTCTCTTATTTCCCAAGGTGAGATAGAGTGGGTGGCGGGGGGGGGGGGGGGGGGCTGCCCCTACTTTTGCCCCTAGGGTACTCTTGATCAGGGAGAAATGAGGAATATGTAGATAGAAATATATAGAAATATAGAGAGAGACAGATAGAAACACAGGATAGCCTCGGGAGGACCTGGGTCAAAACCCACCGGCCCCTTCTGTCTCTACTAAAAGGCTTTAAAGGAATGCCAAGGGGTGGAGCAAAAGACCTCCCCCAGCACAGCCAAGTGCACACCCTTCCCAAACACCTGGTGACCATGCATGTGGTCAAGCCATCCCCTAATGCAGCCCTGCTGTGTAAAGGAAGCTCAGGTCTCACTAGGAAGCTTTTGTGGGCTCCCACAATAGAGATTTCTCCAGACAGGAATGTGAGGTGTAGTGTGTCTGCTGCCTGGCTGCACTGTATCCAGAGGGACTTCATCCCCATTAGAACTGGAACTTGGGCCAGGCCATGGTGGCACATGCCTTTGGTTCCAGCACTCGGGAGGCAGAGGCAGGCGGATCTCTGTGAGTTCGAGGCCAGCCTGGTCTACACAGTAGGACCCTGTCTAAAAACCAAATAAAACAAATGTCTGTAGGCAGTAAAATACACACAACACAACTCTGTCATCCTAGCTAGTCTCCAGGACACAGTCTGGTGGGGTTGGGGAGTTTCTATGCCGTACATCCGCCATGTTCAAAACTCCTGTTTACACCCTGACATTTTAAAGAGTAACTTTGACCTGGGGTGATGGCTCAGTCAGGACAGTGCATGCTACAAAAGTTTGAACACCTGATTCACTTTGCCAGAACCCATGCCAGGGGCAACAGTGTGGGGTGCCCCTGTAATCCCTGGGGAGGGTAGGAGCCAGGAGGATCCCTGGGGCCTGCTGTCCAACCGGTCTAGACAGTTGGTGAGCTCTCCCTCGATTCATGAGAGACCACGTCTTTAAAAATAAGGTAGAGGCTGGGCAGTGGTGGCCCACACCTTTAATCCCAGCACTCTGGAGGCTGATCTGGTCTATAGAGGGAATTCCAGGACAGCCAGGGCTACACAGAGAAACCCTGTCTCGAAAAACAAAAACAAACAAAAGGTGGGAACAATTAAGGAAGACACCCTGACCCCACACATGTGCTTGAACCCGAACCCATAGATACCTACATATGCGCGCCCCTTCAGGAGCACATGTGCACAGAAAAGAAGCGTTTGCAGCAGGTGTTTATTATTTCAGGATTACTAGACACTTGAGACCGTTCAAAAAGTTTCAAAGCGAACAGAAGTCACTCTTAACCCATTCCTTGGAGGCGATGACCGCCGGTATTTTGGGG
Organism: Peromyscus nudipes; assembly: GCA_902168325.1. Taxonomy (NCBI): domain Eukaryota; kingdom Metazoa; phylum Chordata; class Mammalia; order Rodentia; family Cricetidae; genus Peromyscus; species Peromyscus nudipes. The sequence continues at coordinate 5,197 of CABHPH010163013.1, forward strand.
AAATGGCTTTTCCTGTTTCCTTTGGCAGGCAGCCTTCCGTACAGCAAGACCACAAGTTCTGGGCCTCACGCTGGCCTAAGCATTTCTTCTAGGGGCGGAGGGGAAGAGCCGAGTGAAAATAAAAACGCGAGGGGTTGTTGAGTCCTGCCTCAGCGCCAGTTCCTCATGTCAGTGCCTCACTAAGTCCATTTATTTCTCAGCACTCCACCTTCAGGCATTGGTCTCCATCGAGTCCAAGGCCAATACTGGCTCAAGGTTACTCGCCATGGCAGCAGAGGGGCTCACTCACTTGCCTTTGGCTCCTGTGACACTTTAACATAGTGGAAGAAAGAAGCCTCCCCCTCCCGCTTTGATCCTTTGAAGCAAAGTCTTTCTATGTAGCCCAGGCTACCCTGGAATTGACTATGTAGCCCAGGTTGGTCTGGAGCTGGTAGTGGCAGTCCGTCCTGCTTCACACAGGATGGTATGGGCCCTTGAAGTTTGTTGTGGGTAACACTCATAAAATAATGAGACCCTCCCCTGTGTTATTATTGTTATAAGCAGTTTTGGATAATCTCCCTTTCCGTGCGTGCATTTCTGTAGTGGTGAATAAGGAAAGAGCAGTGGTAGAGGATGGAATTAAGCATGCTGACTTGGGGGGCTCACCAGAGATCCCCGACAGGCAGCTTGGTCCGGCTGTTGCGGCACACCCTCTTCAACCTTTCTTCCCTCCCTCAGCTATTCCCGGCGCTTCCACAAGACCCTGAGGCGCCTGGTGCCCGACAGCGATGTGCGTTTCCTCCTCTCTGAGAGCGGCAGTGGTAAGGGGGCTGCCATGGTGACCGCGGTGGCCTACCGCCTGGCCGAGCAGCACCGGCAGATCGAGGAGACCCTATCCCACTTCCGCCTCAGCAAGCAGACACTGTTGGAGGTGAAGAAGAGGATGCGGGCTGAGATGGAAATGGGGCTGAGGAAGGAGACACACCCCAGGGCTACCGTCAAGATGCTGCCTTCTTTTGTCCGGAGCATCCCAGATGGGTCTGGTGAGAGCTTGTTGGGGCTGCCACACCTCTCTCCCAGGAACAGGGGGGCTGGGTAGGGTGCATTTTGGACCTCTCCCAAGGATGCTTTTGCACTGGCTATGCCTAATTTGAGAAGAGCTGGAATCTTACCCACCCAAATTTGTGTGTGTGTGTGTGTTTGTGTGTGCACGCACGCACGCACGTGTGTTGGAGCTTAGAGCAGTTCACTTCTTCTTGTGGGCTCTCCCAGGCTAGCGTTCTTTGTAAAACCACTTTAGGTTGGAAAATGGGAGGCTGGGCATAGTAGTGCACACCTGTAATCTCAGTACCCAGGAGGCTCTGGAGTTTGAGGCCAGCCTCAGCTGCATGAGACAGACCAAAAGAAGAATTTACACACTCCTTTTCTTAAGTAGTAGCAGCATATGTGTGAGGAAGACAGGCCTGGAGCCTTGCACCCATGGGCAGGCTGGAGAAGCATCCTGCCCCTCACTGAGGCCAGTTCTATGACAATTGAAGAGATTTTTTTTTTTGAGTGGATCCTCAGAATAATGGCTGTCTGGGGTAGAAAACACATTTTACAGATATGTATTGCTTTACTATAAACCACTCTCAAATTTGGTGACATAAAACAACTACCATTCACTGGTAGCCACGGGCAATTCTGCTCATCCAGACCAGCCTCTGCTGGGGGTCAGCTGAGAGGCTGACCTCAGTCTTTTCTGGATACCCAGGGTCAGAGTGGCTGGCCATGGCTTTCCCACCAGTGGGTCACTGCACTTTACCACTGGGTAGAAGTGGGGTCTGGAAGCCAAAGCTAGGACTGACTCAGCTTTGCCCACACCACACCCCTTGGGCCCCAGAACCCCAAAAGAAGAGAAATAGGTTCCTCCATTTTTCAGTAGCAAGAACCATACACCCGCGTTGCAAAGAGGAAAGGAAGAAACTTTTAGATGTTTTAGATTGGCCATTTTTAGATTGCATATGTTGATACAGATTATGCATTTTTTATATGAGGGTCACTAAAGCCAAGGTATTTTTGTCGGGCTTTTAAGTAACCCTGGTGAAGCTTGGTTGTTGTGGCTAACAGTTCCCTCCTGGGGCCACCCTTCTGATGCCAGCCCAGCTTGTGTGTCAGAGTCTAGCCCTCCTTTGAGCCCATACTGTATATCATAGGGAATATTCATTGCAGCTCCTGAAATGCAGGATGGGGGCAGTTGGGCAGGGGGCGGTGGCGGTGTACAGGCCACCAAGATGCAATTAACCATTTGTGGCTTCCTCTGTGTGTTTTTTCCTTGTGACAGAGAATGGTGACTTCTTGGCCTTGGATCTTGGAGGAACAAATTTCCGCGTCCTGCTGGTAAAGATCCGTAGTGGGAAAAAGAGAACGGTGGAAATGCATAACAAGATCTACTCCATCCCTGTGGAAGTCATGCAGGGCACTGGGGAAGAGGTAAGGTGGACCTGTGCAGACATGCCTGTTGAGGGTACCTCATACACCTGGCCAGTGGCATTGGTGGTTATGAGATAACCCACATCTGCCACATGACACTGTAGCTGTGGCCCTATGGCCCTAAAGCATCAGGTCTTTTGTGCTATGTTTTGCCCATGATACTCCAATGGCTGGGAAGTTCCTAGAGAAAGGGGCTGTCCGTGTGTGTGTGTGTGTGTGTGTGTGTGTGTGTGCGCGCGCGCGCGCGCGCTTGCAGGCTGAAAGTGGGAAACCTAAGTGAGGCTGGGTAACCCATTTCTTATCTCTTCAAGCTCTTTGACCACATCGTCTCCTGCATCTCCGACTTCCTGGACTACATGGGGATCAAAGGCCCCCGGATCCCTCTGGGCTTCACCTTCTCATTTCCCTGCAACCAGACAAGCCTGGATTGTGTGAGTCTCTTTCCTGTGGACAGCAGACCTCTGATAGTGCTGACTTCGTGTGGTTAGGGTTTTCCCCAACCTCAGTGCTATCCTTAGATGTCCGGGACAGTCTTATATGTCTAATGGGTCACCTCCAGAACATCCTAAGACTCTACTCTTCTGTCATTATTGAAATTACCAGGCGGTGGCGGCACACACCTTTTATCCCAGCACTTGGGGAGGCAGAGGCAGGCGGATCTCTGTGAGTTTGAGGCCAGCCTGATCTACAGAGAGAGTTCCAGGACAGCCAGAGCTATCCTGTCTTGAAACCCTCCCACCCTCCCCAAAAATATGAAGGTGCCATCTCCTCTGAGAACTTTTGGGACCTCCAGGCACAAAGAATCTTACCCTTTTCTGTTTTCCTGTGCCCTTGGCTGCCACCTTCATTATAGAACTTTGCACACTTCTTAAGTAGCTCACTATTCCTTCCTCTCCAACCCACTTCTTTTTCTCTTACTTCTTTATCCCAGGCTGGCTTCCAACTTGGCTGTGTAGCCACATAGCCGTGACCTTTTGACCCCGCTGCCGGCGCCTCCTAGGTTCTGGCATCGCAGGCATGTACCACCACACGTGATTTACACGTGCTGGGATGGAGCCCAGAGCTCTGCACATGCTAGGCAAGCACTCCGCCAGCTAGCCTCATCCTCGGCCTTTGTGGCTTTCTTTGTGACTGGTTGTGTGGCAGGGAGCTGGGTGTCCATAGGCCCCGGCACAGGGCTGGCTCTGCTAGAACAGACCTTTAGTAAATGCTTGCTCAAGCTATAGGATGAAAAGGATCCCAGATGGGGGCGCGGGTGCCCACTGGGAACCAAGGTGTGGGTATGCATAAAGGTTACTGTTAGGTCTCCAACCCAAAAACAAGTCTCACTCAGGACCTGTGGCTCCTCCCAGCACTTTTCACCCCGCCCCCTGTCCTAGACCTCTCCCTCCCAGGGGCTGGTTTTTCCTCCCTCCCAGGCTGATGTCTTATAACTCAGCCATTTTGGCTACACCAGGGTCCTCTTTTGGTTGGTGACTCCTCTTGCTCTCCCTCCCCGTCTCTCCTCTCGTGGTCCTGTTTAATCTGCTGGCCATGTTCAGCCTGGACTCTTCTCTACCTGCTCTCTCCCTTATGTCTACAATGAGAATCATCTCCATATTTTAGGAGGAGTCGTGCCTCCTCCTTAGACTTCATTTTTTTCATTCCGTTACAGTTCTGTCCTTAGGGATCTCCTGTGCCAGTGCCGGAGTCAGAACCGTGTGCCGGCACTCAGCCGCTGTGCAGGAAGGGCGGGGGGGGGGGGGGCAGATGGAGAGGATTGTGCAGAGTCACTGACGTAGGAACCAGCCTGTCTGGAAGATATGTAGGCAGCTTTGCATGGCACAAGTGAAGACATGATCAGGGAAGGGCCTGAGGTGACGGTTTAAGGCCTGGTTGCCAGCACTAGGAGAGCTAAGTAAGGTGACTATCTCATCTTCCTGCCTCTCCCTCCCATGTGCTGGGATGATGAGTGTGTACCATCCCACCTGGTTTGTGCGAGCCCCCGGGTCAAAGCCAGAGCTTTGTGCATGCTGGGCAAGCACGCTACCAGCTGAGCTACATCTCTAGCCCTAAACTTTTATTTATTGCAGTTATTTTTAGAGGTCTGATTTTTTTTTTTTAAACAAGGTCTCATTATGTATGTAGCTCAGGCTAGCCTAGAACTTGTGTACCCTAGACTGTTCTTGAACTAAAGGATGGTACTCTTGCTTCAGCCACTCAAGTACTGAGATTCCAGGTGTGAGGCACCACATCCAGCAGGATGACTCTCCTGTCACCTCCCATCCCTGTAGTACACACACACACACACACACACACACACACACGCACGCACGCACGCACGCACGCACGCACACACAGCGCTTTTTCCTAGCAGCATATAGCTTCAGTTGTGTGAAGTCTAAGGTCTGCCTAAACAGTAATAGTGTTACTACAATTTTGCATTCTTTCCCTTACGCGGTCAGCAACCACCCTTATAGGCCTATTTCTCCATCTATGAAGTGGGATTGGAGAGCAGGCATCTGGAAGGTGGTGGGAGGGGGCCAGCCACAGGGTTCCACTCACACTTCATTATATTGAGTGTGATGTCACGGTATCTAGACATACAGACTCGGTGGCTATTGCCAGGGAGGGAGGGTACCAAATTCTCCTGACTGTAGAAGGGATTTCTCACCCAAGCTCCCTTCTGTTTCTCTTGTTGTAGGGATTCTTGATCACTTGGACGAAGGGTTTCAAGGCCACTGACTGCGTGGGCCATGATGTAGTCACTTTACTGAAGGATGCAATAAAAAGGAGAGAGGTAATTTAATATTTTAAAAATAACTTTCTGGAAGCTAGAGAGATGGCTCAGAGGTTGAGAGCATTGGCAGCTCTTCCAGAGGTCCTGAGTTCAAGTCCCAGCAACCACATGGTGGCTCACAGCCATCTGTAATGAGATCTGATGCCCCCTTCTGGCCTGCAAGTGTACATGCAGATAAAAGCACTATATACATAAATAAATCTTTTTTAAAAATAAAAATAAATAAATAAATAAAAATAACGTTCTGCCTTTGGAGGGGTTATAAAAATCATGCTTGCTTTTTTTTGTGAGAAATTGGAACACCATGGAAGCATGTGATTTGGGGGTGGTAGAAGTGTCCCCAGTCACTGCGAGCATTTAAGGGACACTTGTCAGTTTTGTATTGTTAAGGGATAATATGGGGGCTGGAGAGATGGCTCAGAGGTTAAGAGCACTGGTTGTTCTTCCAGAGGCTCTGAGTTCAATACCCAGCTACCACATGGTGGCTCACAAGCATCTACAATGAGATCTGGTGCCCTCTTCTGGTGTGCAGACATACATGCAGACAGAGCACTGTATGTATACATAATAAATAAATATTAAAAAAAGGAAATGTGGAAAGGATGATATACTCAAAGAGAGACAAAATCATGACTCATTGGAATGGAAAGAGAGAAGCAGTTCCTAGAGCCCATGTCGCCAGGTATTGCAGAGTTCCCATGCATCACATGTGGACGCCCTGTTGGCTGGAATAGACTTAGGCAGTATTGCTACTCGGTGTCAAAGTACAGAACACAGTCAAGAAATCAACCCTGGTTCCCAGCAGCACCCAGTCCCCAGCATGAACTAGCAGGATTCAAGGCAGGCCAAGCCGGCCCTTCCGTAGATCCATGTCCCTTTCTTTTCAAAGGAATTTGACCTGGATGTGGTGGCTCTTGTCAACGACACTGTGGGCACCATGATGACCTGTGCATATGAGGAGCCCACTTGTGAAGTTGGACTCATCGTAGGTAAGTGTCCTGAAGGTGTCTCTTCTCCAGGAAGAGGACACTGGCATTTCCTGGTCTGTAGAGATCCGGCAGCTCAGTTCTTAGTGGGAGACAGTTGATCTCTTGGTCCCATTTATAGACCACCTCTAGAATTTTATCTTGGAGGGAGGCTGCAGAGTTCCCTTCCCAGCATCCCATAATGCTGCTGCACATCAATTATGACTAGACTGTCAGTCAGTGAGCTCTCCAGGAAAGGGGCCACACACAGATACACACACACACACACAACACCACACCTCATGTGTCCTGGGTAGATGGAGTGGGGTGTCTGGAACCAGCCTGTATGGAAGAACCCCAATGCTGCAGGCTCACAGGCAGAAAAGGAAGTAGAGACCTTCTCCACTCCTGACCATAGTCTAGCTGGGAAGGGCCGGTGTGCTCTTGGGTATCATTCACCATCAATAGCCACTGTCTAAAGGGCCCCAGCCCTGGAGGTTGTTAACATGTCAGAGGCCTGGGCCTCAAGAGCGTTAAACTATACGGGTGTGTCCATGTAGTATATGTACAGTATGTGTGCAGGAATGCATGTACCACACTATGTATGGAGGTCCAAGGACAATCTGGGATGTTGGTCCTCACCTCCACCTTGCTTGAGGTGGAGTCTCTTGTTTGCCTCTCACCTTGGGGTACGGGTGATAGGATTATAGGCATGCACTGTCTTTTTCGAGACAGGGTCTCTCTGTGTAGTTTGGGTGCCTGTCCTGGATCTCACTCTGTAGACCAGGCTGGCCTCGAACTCACAGAGATCCGCCTGGCTCTGCCTCCCGAGTGCTGGGCTTAAAGGCGTGCGCCACCACCGCCCGGCTAAGAAAATCCTTTGACTAGCGTCAGGGGCTGCTAGAAAAATGAAGTGCCCTATCTACGTTCATTTCTGCTGGTATAATAAAACGGACTAACAAAAGCAGCCTAGGGGAGAGAGGGTTCATTTCAGCTCCCAGTTCCAGGTTACAAATAGGCAAGAGCTTGAAACAGCCTGTCACATCAGATCCATAGTCAAGGGTAGAGAGACATGAATGCACAGGCTCGCTCGCTTGCTTGTGCTCATCTTGATTTTTTTTTCCCCCCCTCTTACTCAGTTTAGGACCCTGCCTAGGGATGGTGCTGCCCACAGTGGGCTAGGTCCTCCCACATCAACCCAGCGCAGCCCATCCCTCATTAAGCCTCTCTCCAGCCGATGCTAGGTCGTGTCAAGTTGGCAATTGAAGTTAACCATTGCCCTCCCCAAACACTTCCTTAGTCACCAGCATCAGCAAACACCGCTTGGACAGCATGGAAGCGTCCGCCCCTGTCTCAGGGTCACTTCCAGTGTCTGGAGGTTGGGATGGGGCTCGCAGGCTGCCCTCCGTGCCAGGAAAGCATTTGTATTAAGCCACTTCAAGCGACTGCTGTTAATCCAGAAAGTCAGGAAGCACGTCCAGGTGGAAGGTGTTTGGCATCTGCCCCCCCCCCTCCGCCCCCACAGACTTTTATTTATTCCTTCCTTTTGGCAAAGCTTTCTCCACCCAGCCCTGCCCAGCCTTGTGGGAACCTAGGTGGGAACCTGCAAAGCCAGAGTGACTCGGCATATTTTCTTCCAGGCTAGGCCTCACCTTCCTGCCTGGGAGCTCAAGCCTGACCCGGTCAGCACAGCCCTATCAGAGGTTCTGGTGCCAGGACCCAGCCAGTTCTTTATACCACCATCAATAGATCTCTGCTCAGAATCCTCCTGGCCAAGAAGTGCAGTTTATGTATTTTGGCTTTCTTTGTGTCTCCTACTTCCGGGGTTCCTTTTTCCTCCTCTTATATATACTTTGGGTAGAAGGGACCCAAGAAAACAGGAACAATCCAGTGGTACTATCAGGAGCATCTGGGAATTCTGCCTAAGTGTTTCACGGGGGTTATGCCTTTGGCCTGGCCACCGAGGTGGTGGTGGTGGGGGGCGCATACCTTTGGATTGAGTGAAAGCTGACCCACATCCCTGAGGGCTCTGCTATGGTGTGTGCAGTTTATAGGCGGCAGCATCTCCAGGAACCTCGCTCCAGAACCCTTGAGTCAAAATTGAATACAAATGAGGACATGACCACTCCAGGGTATGGTTGAGGAGAAGGTTTTTATTGTAGATAGGAGAGAGGGTACAGCCAGAGGCATCTGGAAGAGTCCAGACTGAATATGGCCAGCAGAATAGACTGGGCCACAAGAGGAGAGAGGTGCGGGGAGAGCAGGAGAGGAAGAGAGGAAGGAGGCCAAGAGGACCAGGAGAGCATGTGGGAACCAAGAGGCCAAGAGAGGAACCAGGAACCGAGAGAGCATGGGGGCCATGGCTAAGAAGTGAAGCCAAGGGAAGGGAGCCCAGGTTTAGGGTAGGGGGCGGGGTGAGAAGTGCCGGAGGACCCCCGGGACTGGGTGAGACTCCTCTCAGGTTGGAGACCTAGCCAAGATCTTCATGAACATGGGCTCAGGAGCGTCTGTAGACAAGTCTAGTGACCATCAGCCTGAGGCCGTGACATCAGAACTACTGAGGGCTAGCCGCATGGACCTCAGTGGGTAAAGGCACCTGCCGCCAAGCCTGATGGCCTGAGTCTGATGCCCAGGTTCACTCCACAGTAGAACAAGGGAACTGACTCCTGCAAGTTGAACTGTGATTCCACACGTGGGCGGGCCCACACACATGTCTACACGTACGGTTCAAAGATTAAATAACTCAAACCGCTGTGAAGGCGGACCTCCCAGTTTGTCTACAGAGCCCCTTGTGGGCTAAAACTGCAGCCTTGTGCTCCTTCCCTGGGTCCCAAGGGATACCAAGTAAGATATGCTCTAGGGTGTCCCAGAATGGAAACCAAAGGCTGCTGAGCCTTGGGAACCGTACAGCACCCAGGGGAATGTTCCTTGTCTCAGAAGCAGCCAATAGTCTATGAGGGCAGCAGTCCCGGCTGCTTTTACATCAACTTGACACAAGCTAGAGTCATCAGAGAGGAGGGAGCCTCAACTGAGCAAATGTCCCCATAAGATCGGGCCGTAGGCAAGCCTGTAGGGCATTTTCTTAATTAGTGATTGATGCGGGAGGGCCCAGCTTAGGGCTGGGGATGTAACTCAGTTGGCAGGGTGCAAGTAACCCAACCCCCTTCCTCCAAGGCTCAGGGGTCAATATAGAAGAGGAGGCAGAAGATTGTAAGAGCCAGAGAGGTGGTTGGCTGCTGTGGAAAAAGTCTTTGGCACACATGAACTCTGAGGCTCTGACTGCGGGCCTAAGACCTGTGCAGGATCGAGGCAGATCAAGGCAGACAAAAATCCCAGCATGGATGGAGTGGATGTCCTGAATTCCACCCCTAGCTGAGGAGCTATTGGCAATCAATGGCTGCCAGGGGAGGGAGAGTCAGTTTTCTTCCGAGATGTGGACCCTGAGAGGTTCTCAGTGCTCTATAGACGGTCCCACCCTAATGCCCGTGCAGGTAGCACTAACTGGGTTCAGTGGGCATTTTGGAGGGGAGACACATGGAGTTGGGAGGTAAAAGTGGTGGAGGATGGGGGGAAATTGGTGGGGAGGGAATGGGGCATACTTAATTCAAACTTATGCCTACATGAATATCAATTTAAAGTGTTTAAAGTAACCCTTACCTTACATCAGAGCTCCAGGAGCGAAGACCCCCTTGGCTGTGGGCCCCATCCTTGACCTCTGCCCTGTCTTTTAGGGACTGGCAGCAATGCCTGCTACATGGAGGAGATGAGGAACGTAGAGCTGGTGGAGGGGAGCCAGGGGCAGATGTGCATCAACATGGAGTGGGGTGCCTTTGGTGACAACGGGTGTCTGGATGACATCAGGACCGACTATGACCGAGTGGTGGACGAATATTCCCTGAACTCCGGGAAACAAAGGTAGTCAGCCTTCAGAGCAAGCTCCACACCTGGGGTGATGCGGTTGGCCGCATTCTGTTGCTGCAGGGAAGTGTTTCCCGTTGGGGGGAGTCTGCGCAGGGGGCTTGGAACACCATCCCTCTGGTATTATGCTGATCTTGGGTTTTTGGTTCATGGCATGGTGCAGGACTATTCCCAGAAGTGATGGTGACCGTGGGCACACTACCTGATTGCCCGTAGGGATCTCAAAAGAGTTTAGTTAGCCAAGCCCTGCTGTTTGTTCTCTAGGGTGGATGAGGTAGATGCCCTTCCCACCGCAAGCTCCTGCGCCCCCTAGTGGCTGCCAGAAGTTTGCAGCTTAGGTCACAGATTGGTTCTGAAATGGCAGCGTCCACCCAGAAATGAGGTGACTGCCCCAGTCTCCCAAGAATCAGGATATTCAATGCCAGAGCCAGGACAAACTGGTCCAAGTCATGTCCTTTGGAAAATAAAGTGACTCCAGTTTAACCTTGAAAGTCTTGTGGCCCACCCGACTTAAAACCATCCAAAAAACAAACAAGAAATCAAAGATCTTTCTTTTGTCCATTTAAGACTCAGCTGTTTGCCTAGTCTGAGTCTGTCCTGAACGCTTTGCTGAGGGCCTTGTACCGTGACCTCACCAAGACACCCGCTCCCTGTCTTCTCAGGGCCAGCGGTCACTGTGGTGGTGACAGAGGACGGGACCCTGTGTGTGTGCTGTAAAAGAGTGGGTGTGAGAGAGCCTGGAATAGGCAGGAGTCAGTCTGGGCGGGCCTCTGGGGTGCGTCACTGGGAGGAAGGGCCGCCTAGCAGAGTTTTCTGTGACTGCTGAAGGCATCGGTGTGGGGAGGGTGGAGGGCTTTCTCGAACCCCCTCTGCCCTGTGTGGGGACACACAGGGCAGGCATGTGACCATGGTTATACCCTGGATGGGCCGTCATAGATCGGAGTGACTGTTGGACCTCGGGTGAGTGGTCCCCCCTGCTCAGCAGCCTCTCTTCTCGATCCAGGTTTGAAAAGATGATCAGTGGGATGTACCTGGGTGAGATCGTCCGTAACATCCTGATCGACTTCACCAAGAAAGGCTTCCTCTTCCGGGGACAAATCTCTGAGCCACTCAAGACGAGAGGCATCTTTGAGACCAAGTTTCTCTCTCAGATTGAGAGGTGAGTAGGGAGGGGTTTGGGCCGCCATTTTGCTTTCTGCATCTGTGAATCTGACTACTCTGGGTGCCTCATGTAAGCAGGCTCCTACATTAGGAATGCATTTGTGTGGAGTACTTCACTTAGCATCGTCTTTTTAAGGTTCATTCTTGTAACCTCCCCAAGTTTTGGCCTGAGTAATATTCCATTGGGTGTACCTATCACATTCTGTTTTCCCACTGCTACTATCTGGGAACTTGGGGTGTTTCCACCTTTTGGCTCTTCTGAATGATGCTGTGAACATGGGGGAGTAAATATTCCTTTGCTCCCTGCTTTTGTGTCTCTGATGAATATACTCGCAAGTGGACTTGCTGGACCCTACGGTAATTCCATTTTAAATTTCCCGAGGAACCACCGGTATTGATTTCCAAAATGGCCACTCCGTTTGACATTCCCAGCATCCTTACTCAAAGCTACCAGTTTCTGACAGCCTAATAGCAAAGGAAGAAAAACAGAAAACAAAACTGAGCTATATAGGTTCTATGGGTCTTTTTAAAATTAGTATTTGAGGAAAACGTTTGCTTTGCATGTGACAAGAGGCAGCAGCCTGGCATGGGGTGGGGGGGAGGGGGGGCAGATCCCACAGTTCTGACCTTGAGACCTGCCCTGCCCTTGACAGTGTGCTTCAGCGAGTGACTTGGCTTCTCTGGGTCTCATGCCCTCCTCTTTAAAATGGGAACGATGAAAGCTGGGTGTAGTGGCGCAGGCCGGAGGGTTAGGAGTTCGAGGCCAAACTCAGCTACATAGGAAATTCAGGGCTAGATCTTGTCTCAGATGCAGACAAAAGTAGTGATTATATACCTGCAGTGCATGTAAAATACACATCCTGTAAGTCCTCGGGAAAGGCTGGCCATTCTGCTTTCAGTTTACTGGAAGAAAAGAAAGCCTTGGGCCGCACTCGGTGGTTGATATGACCATTAAGCGAGGGAACAAAGGCCGTCCTTGCTAATAGAGGAATGCGAATTAAACCACGGTGTGGGTAAGAAACGGAAGATGTGTGTGTCTGTGAGTGTGCTGCGCCACAACGTGCACATGGCGGCCCGAGGACCACGGTGGTTTCTCCCCTCCTTCCACCTTGCTTTTGAGGGGGCGACTCTCTTGTTTCAGGCTGGTCTCCCGTCTTGCTGTGGGGAGCTTCTGGCTTTTAACATGGGCTCTGGAGTCAATTTTAGTTCATTGGGCCATTAGGAAATTGATCTCTTCTAGATGGGCATTGTGGTGAGGTAGGATGGGTTTTTAGGTCATCCTGGGCAACGCTCTAAGACTGTCAATAGCCTTTTCTCTAAGGTATTGTGGCCCTATGGGTAGTTTTTCATTTTTTTCTAGGGGTTCCATATTCTATAGTTTAGCATGTAATACTTTTGGACTCATTAAAGTTTCTTTATTATTATTATTAATGTATACAGTGCTCTGCCTGCATGTATTATACCTGAAAGCCAGAAGAGGGCACCAGATCTCATTACAGATGGTTGGAGCCACCATGTGGTTGCTGGGAATTGAACTCAGGACCTCTGGAGGAGCAGCCAGTGCTCTTAACCTCTGAGCCATCTCTCCAGCCCTAAAAAGTTAAAGTTCCTAATGCTGAGACCCTTTAGTATAGTTCCTTATATTGTGGTAACCCCCCCAACCATAAAATTATTTTCATTGCTACTTCATGACTATAATTTTGCTACTGTTATAAATGGTAATATAAATATCTAATTTTTCAGTGGTCTTAGGCGACCCCCATGAAAGGGGCATTCAACCACCAAGGGAATCTCGATTCACAGGTTGAGAACCACTAGTTTATTTTTCATTTATTTTTATTTTTTTGGTTTTTCGAGACAGGGTTTCTCTGTGTAGCTTTGCGCCTTTCCTGGAACTCGCTCTGTAGCCCAGGCTGGCCTCGAACTCACAGAGATCTGCCTGCCTCTGCTTCCCGAGTGCTGGGATTAAAGGCGTGTGCCACCACCGCCCGGCAAGAACCACTAGTTTAAAGAGCTGAGCTAGAGAGATGGCGCCTTGGTTAAGAGCATGTACTGCTTTTGCAGAGGACCCAGCACACGTCAGGTTGCTCACAGCCACCTGTCACTCCAGGTCCAGGGAATCTGGCACCAGTGGCTGCCACAGGCACCTGTGACTGGTGTACACATCTAGACACACCATTTTAAGCTGAGGGTGGGAGATACAGCTCAGATTTAAGAGGGCTTGCGGCCCTTCTAGAGGTCCACAGTGTGTGATTCTCAGCATGCACAATTAGGCAGGTCACAACACCCTGTAGCTCCAGATCCAAGGGATCTGACACCCTCTTCTGGCCTCTGTGGGCACTAGCAAACCATGGTATACACATAGACACACCTATGTGGTGATATATTGTGCACTCTAATAAAATCTGCTTGCAGAGTAGAGAGACATAGGAATAAGCCACATCTTACCTCTGGGACTCCTCAGCCTGAAAAAGCTTCTAGCTGAAAGGGATGCTTCTTCTGAAAAGCCTTTAGTCTCTGTCTCCTCACACCTTATATACCTTTCTCTACCCAGCCATCACTTCCTGGAATTAAAAGTGTGTGCCACCACTGCCTGGCTCTGTTTTCTCTCCTAGACTGAGTCAATCTAATGTAGTCCAGGGTGGCTTTGAACTCAGAGAGATCCAGACGGATCTCTGCCTCCCGAGTGCTAGGATTAAAGGTGTGTGCCACCATTCCCTGGCATCTATGTTTAATCTAGTGGCTTGTTCCGTCCTCTGATCTTCAAGCCAATTTTTATTAGGATACACAATACATCACCACACACAATTTTAATTTAAAAAGCGAACTAGAAGGCGACTCAACACCCATGATGTCATTTACAGACCAGCAGAGTGCTTTGGACCAGTCCTTTGCCCCAAGGGTTGTGGGGGGGGGGCATGCTCCACTCAACTCCCTGGCTTTTGTCCTCCACAGTGACCGGTTAGCGCTGCTCCAGGTACGGGCCATCCTTCAGCAGCTGGGTCTGAACAGCACGTGTGACGACAGTATCCTGGTCAAGACCGTGTGTGGGGTGGTGTCCAAGAGGGCCGCTCAGCTCTGTGGTGCTGGCATGGCGGCCGTGGTGGAGAAGATTAGAGAGAACAGGGGACTAGACCATCTGAATGTGACGGTGGGAGTGGACGGGACGCTCTACAAACTTCATCCACAGTGAGTCTGGCTGCTTCCTGGGGTGGATGGGGAGGGCCTCCTGGCTGGTGAGTTCCTTGAGGGTGACAGGGTGTCAACACGATTCTTCAGGGAGATAATGATAGCCTGAGACAGTGAGTAGCCCCAGTGGGAGTTTGGGGAGCCAGGGAAGGGCTTCACAGGGCCAGCTTACACTGGCATAGTGTAGCATTCTCCCTGCTTCTCTTGGGCCGTGTGTGTGTGTGTGTGTGTGTGTGTGAGAGAGAGAGAGAGAGATGGACACCTACATTGGCCTGCTATGCTTGGTAAGAGGGCATTCAGAACCAGGGAGGTGACCTGTTATCTAGTTCACCTGTAGGACAGGAGCAGTCCGTGTAGGCCAGGGCTCTGGGACAGGGAGGAGCCTTTTTGTTAGAGTAGTGAACCTGCCCTTGAACCCGCTGTATGTTCCAAAGCTGGAGTCTTAGGAACAGTGACCATGTCTGAACAGGAGCCCTCTGTATTAGTCAGGGTTCTGTAGAGGAGCAGAAATGATAGAATGACTCTATGGTAAAAGCAGGTTTATCAGAGTGGCTTAAAGGCTGTGGGGTGTACTAGTCCAACAATGGCCACCTCCCAGCAGAAAGGCCACGCGCCTGCTAGTTATTCATTCCAGGAGTCTGGACGTCTTAGCTGGTCCTCAGCCCATGTCGGAATCCAGTGAAGGAATGCGTCAGTAACTGGATAGAGGAACTTGCCAGTACGGGCAAACAAGCCCAAAGCAGCTTCCTTCCTCCTCCATGTCCTTTGACGTGGGCTGTTACCAGAAGGTGTGACCCACACTTAGGGTGGATCATTTCCCCACCCCCACCCCCAAATAATCCAATCAAGAAAAATCTCACAGGTGTGCCCAGATGCTTGGGTTTTAGTTAATTCTAGATGTAGTCAAGTTGACAACCAAGATTAACAATCACTTGAGACCGTCCTAGCTAAACCGGGCTACAGTCTGACCCCACGCCCTCAAGACATTGCCTACTTTCCTTGTGCCGGTGGCGTGTCCTGTGGGGATGTAGCTCAGTTGGAGGAGTGCCGGCCTAGCATGCGAGGAACTCTGGATTCTATTCCCAGCACAACATAAAGAGGCAGATGAGGGATTTGCGGCTGCCCTGGATACCCACACCCCATTGACTCCAGTTCCTGTATCAAGTATGGACACCTGCTAGGCAAATGTCACTGCTCAGAGCCTTAGCCTGACTCTATCATGTTTAGCCCAGAAATGCTAGCCCCTAGAGTCACTTCCTATGGTCACCTTCCTTTAGGAGGGCTGCTCTCCCCTGCTGTAGGTACTAGGTGCCGACTCTGGAGAGGAGCTCGGAGTCTTGGGCCGCATGTGTCCAAACTTCAGAAACCCTCTTTCTTGGTTTTTCAGGTCCCCTCGGACCACCAAGATCTGGGGTGGGGCCGGGTTACGAGTTGCTGAGTCTGAGATCTGTAATGTATACATCCCTCCCTGTGGAGGACCCTGATAACACACCTGACCTCTAAGCCTGTGTCTCTCCAGACTCTCTCATCCATACTTGTTTTTTGTTGTGTATTTTTGAGACAGTTTCATGTAGCTCAGGCTGGCCTAAACCTTCATATATATGTGAGGGTGACCTTGAATTTATGATCTTCCTCGCCTCCACCTCCCCATTGCTGGCAGTCAGATTCCCGGCCTGGGCCTCCTGAATGCTAGACAGGCACTCCACCGAGGGAGTGACGCGGGGTTGGCAGCCCACCCACAGCTGACCACCTCCCTCCCCATCTTTCCTCTTTTCAGCTTCTCCAGAGTCATGCACCAAACTGTGAAGGAACTGTCACCAAAGTGTAACGTGTCCTTCCTCCTGTCCGAAGACGGCAGCGGCAAAGGGGCTGCCCTCATCACAGCCGTGGGCGTGCGGCTCAGAGGGGACGCTATGACCGCCTAAGAGCCAGGGTCCTCCCAGCCCCCAGCCCGCCACCCTTCCAGCACCCCTCTCTAGAACCGATGACCCGCATTCCACCCAGCAAGCCTTGCTGGGAGACCTAGCACCGGAGCCCACGACGATGACGCAGACGCAGCAGAGGGAGGAAGGGGGCCCCCACAGTAACAGAGCATAACGTAGACTACCAACACGGAGTGCCTGCTGTTGATGATGTCTTGCCTGGACCCCTGGACCCCTCAACCCCCACCCCGCCACTCTGCATGATTCAAGTTCGACCTGGCCATGCTTTGCCCATGCGTGAATGTAACGGCACCAAGCCAACGGCAGACGTCCAGCCGGGAGAGAGCCTCCCTCTCTTGGACCCACCTTCTGGGCCTTCCAAGCCCGTCCTTGGAGTCACCTCTTCCCCTTCCCCCGCCCCCCTCCCATCCCCCCATGTGAAGTGTATTATCACCAGCAGACACTGCCAGACTCCTGCCCACAGGGGCGTGGCCTGAAGGGCGAGTGTGGACGGGACGCTGCTGTCTCCCTCCCCTCCCAGCACCCGCCACAGCCTGCCATCCCGTCTGGATGTATCGATGCCACTGAACTGTGTGTCCGTGGAACCAGTCCTAGCCACATTATGACAGTCTTGCATTTTGTTTGTCTGGTGGTGGTGGTGGTGGTGGTGGTGGTGGTGGTGGTGGTGGTGGTGGTGGTGATGATGATGTAGGTGGGCAGTCCTGTGGGGAAAACATCTTGTCTCCATCTTGATAGAAGGAACCAACCCACAAAACAACGCCATCACTGGAATCTCCCATCGCTTTAGTGAGCCTTGTTGTACGACTAGTAAACTTTGTACTGATTCAAAGGCCCAGAGTGGTGTTTCCTGTCGGGGAGGGGATCTTAGACTGAGGTGACTGGGGTTTTATGGGCCCCTGGGTTGTGGAGAAAGTTTAAAAGCGGCACAGATGTCCCTGTAGTCCCAGCACTTGAGAGGCGGAGGCGGGAGTTCAAGACCCTTCTCAGCCAGTTTCAGGCCAGCCTATCCTCCATGACATCTCAAAGGAATCACTAAAAAAGTCTCCAGTCCTGGGAGTTAGTTCAGACAAGGGCTTCTGTACTTCAAAATGTCACTGAAGTAGTCTCAGGCCTGATCTCCTAGGAACTGCCCTGTAGTCCCCACACCCTAAGCCCCAACCTCATAGACTGGAAAAAAAGTGTCTGTCCTCTTTTTGGGGACAGTGAACTTGATTCCCCCTTCTCAGAGATTGACAAGATTCAGGGGCTGACTAGATTGAGTGAGGAAGCCAATGCGGTCTTTTGTAACAAGGGTGTTGGGTAATTGTCCAGGGGTTTTCAAGGTCAATCCCTTAGACAGACAAAGAATTGGATGTCCAGAAAGATAGGAGACCAAGCCCTGGAGAAGAAACACAATCACTTTGGGAGAGGAGAATCCTTAAGACTGGGAGTTCTCTCAACCGACTCTGACTTGGCTATTCCATGGAGCTTCGGGGCCCTCCCTTCTCCCTATGGGTTCCGTTTAGATACCCACCCCCATGCCTTCCCCTGGTAATGCTTTCATCTCAGGGAGCCTGCCTTTGCTTTCCCTGCCTCCCTATGTTCCTCTAAGCCCCATTCAGTTCCCCCTTCTCAGAGATTGACAGATGCCTAGGAGGGGGCAAAGTTTAGGGGGAGTTGGTCTGTGAGAGAGAGGCGGAGAACACTTCCATGAGTCAGAATTCTGGGGCTGGTTCAGGGGAGCTGTAGTAAAATTCCAGTGAGCAATGCATTCATGTGCAGGAACCCCTGTAGGAGCCAAGGGGCTAAAGGGGTGAAGAGAACATCAGAGGCCATTACAGTAAGATGAATATAGCCCAGCCTAGGGTGACCGGTCCCGCTTGGTGACAATCAGTTAAACCAAATCCAATTGGGGATAGTGAAGAGAACAGCCAGGATCCGACTCATCTGAGACTCAGGGCCTTGCAGTGGCTCACAGGAGTTGAATGTGCTTTTGGAGAGGTTCTTATAAGGTGGGGACTGTGTGAAGTGCCACCTCTTGGCCCTGGTGTGATGGATCCAGAGTCCATGCCAGGCACCTTAGCTTCCGTAGGCATAGACAAAATGACAGAAGGGCGCTCCCGATTGGGATTTAGAGAGGGCGTCTCTTTGATTGCCTTGACCAGAGAGCGAGGTCCCCGGGACACTGTGGGGAAGGTTCCATGCCCTCATTCTGAAAGGATTTGCTGGGACTTGGTGACGTGGATGGTCTGTGTCACCAGATGGTTAGTTTTGGGCTCATGTAGCAAATCCCTTGAAAGGAAAAGCTTGTCATACAAGGCTTCCAAGGGGACCAATCCCAATTGTCCTTAAGCCATCAGGGCTAACTCAGGGTAGCAACTTCGTTCAAGGAGTTTTGAGTTTCTTGCATTAGTTTAGTAAGATGCCTTTTTAGTAACACATTTGCTCTTTGTATCTTTCTAGAAGGCTGAGGATGCCAGGCACAGTGGAGGATTAAACTATCCCCAAGGCCCAGGAAAGTCCCTGGGAAGAATCTGCCTTGGAGGCTGGTCCATTGTATATATATAGCCTTAGGTACCCCAAACCCAGGAATTATTTCACTTAGAAATAATTACCACCTACGCCTTCCCCACTTTACAAGGGAAGGCTTCAACCCAGCCAGTGCAAGAGTTCACCCATATAAGGAAAAGATAGGGCTTGGGTCCCCGTGGCAGTGAGTAAAACCTATCCATCAGTTCTCTCCTGGGTACTTGGTTTGCCTCTGTGGACCAGCGGGGGACAGATCGGGTTGGTCTTCTGGCATGTCTCATATCTGAACCATTGAGTGATAACATCTGTTAGTCCCTTCCCCATAAACATTTTCCTAGCTAGTTGGAATTTTCCCTCTCTAAATGATATTTTAGAGCATCCCCCATTGTAAGGAACCAGACAGCCATCCATGACTATTAGGGGCAACCCACCATCCACAATGGTCCAGGATGCAGCCATCTTTGGGAGCCTCCTCCATTTTAGGGATGGTATAGCATGTCCTCACAGGGATTGGAGGGAGAGAGTCTAACCATAAGAGTGTGTCTTAGATACTATTGCTGTGGTGAAAGTCCATGACCAAAAGTAACTTGGGAGGAAAGGGATTATTTGGCTTATATGTCTGAATCACAAGCTATTGAGGGAATCCAAGGCAGGAACTCAAACCAGGGCAGAGGCAGGACAGGAGCTGATGCACAAGCCACAGAGGGATGCTACTTACTGGCTTGCTCCTCATGGCTTGCACAGCCTGCTTTCTTATAGAACTTAGGACCACCAGCTCAGGGATGGTACCACCCATCTGGGCTGGGCCCTCCCCCGTCAATCACTAAAAAAGAACATGTTCCACAGGCTTGCTTACAGCTAGATCTTCGGGAGGCATTTTCTCAGTTGAGGCTCCCTCTTCTCAGGTGACTCTAGCTTGTGTCAAGTTAACATTAAAACCAGCCGGCTCAGAGGAACATTCCTTCTGGTCTCAATGCAGCTGCTCTAGGAGCAGTGCTGACTTGGTGGCTACCCAAGGTCATTGAATCCTCTCCCCTTCGATGTGTCTGGCAGTGCATGGCTGCCACATGGGAGCGGAACTGCCTCAAATAGACGGAGGTCCCAGATGTTACTGATCCTCGTTCCTTCCAGATAGCTGCGTTAGCGTGCAGAACTAGACACATACGCACATTTGGAGTCAGCAAAGATAGTCACCCTTGGTTTCTCTCTGCAGCTCAAAGCCTGAGCCAAGAGTCTCATCTTGTTCCAACAGAGTACCCTCCCTCACGAGCTCCATCCTGAAGAGATGAACTGCCATCCGTCAACAGTCTTTAAAAATCAGGTCTAGCAGTGTAGGGTTCCAGCAAGACCTCTTGGCATGAATGCTCAAGACTTGTCCAGGAGGCAAGTAGCAGGACTGAGACAAGGACAGACCTTGATGGTCACTCTGGTCCCTCCATTAGGAACCTGACACCCATAAGTGTCCTTTAGAATTATTTCCCCAGTGTCACGGAGAGACTATACAGTGAGGGGTTTTTCTAGGGCTCATTTATGGGCCTCTGGGATCAGGAGCCTCACAACTACAATTCCCCTTTGGCATCCTGGCCATCTCTGTCATTGAGTCTAACTCCTTGCTAAGGTACCCCACTGGTTGTGGCGTGGGTCCTGTTGATTGGGTCAGAATGCCCAGGTCAATTCCCTTTCAGCAACACACAGTGAAAATTGAGGCTGAGTGGGCAGGCCCAGAGTAGGGGCCCTCCCTGGTAAGTACATCCTGGAGTGTTGAAAGGAATGATTAGCCTCAGGTTCCCATGTTAGGGGGGCTGAGGGATAGTTTTTGGGGCCTCACTGATGAGATAAAGAGGCCTGGCTAGTTCTGAAAATCCAGGAATCCATCCCTCCAGGCCGTATAGTAAAGACCGTGTAGACATTGGCAGGCCTGTTCAGATTGGTCAGGATTTGCAGCGAAACTACCTTAAATCTTGCTTTATTTATGTGTTTTGTTTTGTTTTGTTTGAGACAGGTCTCACTATGTAGCTCTGTCTGTCTGGCCTGAAACCCACTATATAGACCAGGATGGCCTTGAACTCACAGAGATCCATCTGACTCTGCCTCCCAAGTGGGATTAAAGGCATGTGCTGCCACACCTGGCTCTCCCTAATTCTTTTTTGAAATGTTTAAGCTCTGCTAACGAACAAGCTCTGTGAATCTACTTGGGTCCTAAATTTCCCACCCTCTCCTGCAAGGGAAACATCTCTAGAGCCCCTGGGGGTGGTTGGGGAGCCTGAGTTCCAACTCCCCGAGGCCCTCCAGCATATGGTGGACAGGGTTCTGGGGAAGCCAAATCGGAACCCCAGACAGTCAAAGTAGCAGGATCTAGCTGACAATTGTAAGCCAATTCTGAGTGGTTGCAAAGGTATAAGAAGAGCTGAACATAGGGGACCTTAGACCATTCTCTCCCCTGCAGAACTGGTCCAGCTGAAAATATTATGTGCCAGGCAATAATGGCGCATACCTCAGGAGGCAGAGGCAGGTGGATTTCTGCAAGTTTGAGGACAGTCTGATCTACAGAGTGAGTTCCAGGACAGCCAGGGAGACATAGTGAGACCCTATCTCTAAAAAACCAGAGAGAGGCCGGGCAGTGGTGGCGCACGCCTTTAATCCCAGCACTCGGGAGGCAGAGGCAGGTGGATCTCTGTGAGTTCAAGGCTAGCTTGGGCTACAGAGTGAGTTCCAGGAAAGGCGCAAAGCTACACAGAGAAACCCTGTCTTGAAACAAACAAGCAAGCAAACAAACAAACAAAACCAGAGAGAGAGAGAGAGAGAGAGAGAGAGAGAGAGAGAGAACAGTATTATAATTAGAGTCTTTTTTTTTCTTTTTTTTTTTTTTTACTAATCACCCAAGGGATAATATACTTCCTGATAAAGAAAATCAGGGTTTGTTTGAGTGTCTAAGGGTCCAAGTCTGCCCAGCGTTTGGAAAGGCAGCTGAGTGGCAATTTTGGAAGAATTATGGAGTCAGTCCCATTTGCAATGAGATGGAGTTGGAGAGAATGAGAAATCTTGGGTCAGGATAGCCCTTTCCTCCCTCGCTCCACCTGGATGAGTAGGTAGCATCTGGGTCAGTGTTGTCTAGTCCGTCCAGGGGAGAAGCCAGGCTCAGCAGTCAGATCATAGCCCTGCATGGCCCAGTGCCCTGTCATCTCCTGGCTTCTTCCTTTAGTGCTCCATGACATCTGATGGCCACCAAGTCCTCAAAAACACTCTAGTTTGCCCCAAGAGCTACTTTCTAGGTAAGCTGTGAATGCTCCAAGAGGCACCAGAAGCTCCATGTATGGAGTTCACTGAGCAGGTGGCTCCGCCAAAGCCGTGCATGGTTCTGTAACCCATGGTCACTCACTCAAGTACACACCGCTGGAGACAGAAGCAGAAAGGAGGTAGGTGGCTCAGGGGTAGGTCCAGCCCATTAGCCCGGAGGGCACAGGAGCTAAGATTTCTTTGCCTCGTTCTGGGACCCATCCACCCACTAACTGGGAAATCCAAATCATTTGCAGAGACCCCAGAGACCATTAGCATGACATACTTTCTAATTCCAAGCTGGAAGAACCAGGGCAATAGCTCAGTCACCTAAATGGCCCTCATAGAATCTTTACTTTCCCAGACCTCTACAAACCAAGCCAGCTAGCCCGCTATGAGCCATAACCAACAGGCAGGGTTGGTCCCCCCTCACAGACTTGTCTCTGCTGTCCATCACATCTCCTTCTAGTCCCCAGATGAACAGGCTGTAAGCCTTTTGGAGAGACAATGCCTAACATACCTGTGATCTATCCTTGAGTCTTGTTTCACTCAAATGAAACAGGTTCATGGGGCAGTAAGGTTTCAGACACTGGGTGCTGAGTGGGCCTGCGTTCAATGCCACCTACCCATTGTTCAATAACCTGCTGCAAGCCGCAATAATATGAAGTAGGATTTCAGCTGATTATGAGAAGCTAATACCTGGAAGAAGCCAAGGGCCTTTCCAGAGGTAAAGCCAAGGCTTAAGGAGTCTCGGTGATAGTAGCTCTTGAATATTAGCCATTTTCCTACAATAAAATTTCTTGCGTGCTATCATAGCTTTTTCATTCAATTCCTTTTCTAAGAACAGTGGGTTGATCAATTATTGGGCACCCTTTCCCCTCTACTAAAGGAATATTTATATAACCTTCTGCGCTGATAGCAGTATGCAGCCAGAACCCCAATTTCTAACCTCCCTGTAATTATCGTCCTTAATTACATCCTGCCAGAACCATTCTTCTGGACGAAAGTATCTTATCTGAGAAACTTCCCAGACTTTCTAAGAACAGATCATCTGTCAGAGAAAGCTAAGATTTACACTGGCAAATAATTGCCCAGGCCAGGCAGATGTGCTAATTAAGCTTAACTTTCTCCTTTCCCAAGTCTTATCTCTAGTTCCAGATCTCCCTTTAACTATTACCAGATGCATCTAGCTATACACAGGTTGCCTAGCGACCGAGCACACTTTCCCTCACCCTGCAGAAAATGGCAGATAGCTTGGACAGATAAGGAGCCACAGGAAAAAAGGCAGTTTTATTTTCTCCCATTGACCTAGCGACTTATAGATCCTTAACATTTCCAACTAACCACCTTTAAGAATGTAGTTGAGCACATAAAATCCCTCTTCTTAGATATTAACTGAATTTAGCCTTTAGTTAATTCATTTCCCCATTAGTCACTTCCCTTTTGGGTTGCTAATGATAACTAACAATTACTGCCCCTCTGTGTGATTCTTATCACTCCTCCATTTGACCCTAGAAGCTTGGCATTGCACTGCTAAGGGATTACTGCTTGTAAGTGTCTATATACCGGGGACTCCCAGGGCATAGGGCGGTAGAGAAGAATAAAATCCATGGACTAAGAGATCGGTGTACTTAAATTCTTTTCCCGAAAATAATTCTTGCCGTTCGTAGCCTCTCTTCTGGGCCCCTGGGAAGAAGATTATTAAGGCTGGTCCTTAATATTCGAGAAACAACAACAAGAATAAGCAAAATAAAACAAAATACCAGGCTATTCGTGGCTATCTTCCTTAGTACAACTCACCTACAACCATAAGGCCAAGGGCTCTGCAACAAATAGACCCCCGTAGCTGCCACATCCACCTTTTTTTTTTTTTTAAATTTTATGTATATGCATGCCCTGTCTGCATGTATGCCCGCATGCCAGAAGAGGGCATCGGATCCCATTCTAGATGGTTGTGAGACACCATGAGGTTGCTGGGAATTGAACGTGGACCCTCTGGAAGACAAGTCAGTGCTCTTAACCACTGAGCCATCTCTCTAGCCCGCCATACCCACCTCTTAAGCATAGCAAGCAAGAACCTAGAAAGAGAACCATGTCAAGAACTCGGGATCCCTCAAGTCTAACCCCTTCTTGTTCCCCTGCCCCTGCAGGAGTGGGTGGTTTTTGCAACACTTTATGTGGCCCTCTTCTAAGGGAGTCCTTGAAAGACTTCCTTTATTGACAACACTTGGCAGAAACTGAGAATGCACTTAGGAAACACAGGGGCCTGTCAACAGCCTACCTAACAAGTCCCACCCAGCAGGAAATCATCTAATGATGATTTAGAGCTGTGGAGACTTTGGATTTGGTTCACGTACCCTGTGTTAGGGCTAGTTTTCCTGAATTAAGTACCTATAATCTACAGAAGAAAATGGAATCAAAAGTGGGGGGCCCAGAATGTGAGGGGCAGAAACAAAAGCAAGTGGCTAGCTGGGAAGGAACAGAGAAAAAGCAGACCTAAGATGCCGGGAGGAAAGAGCAGGCATTAAGACCCGGTGGCACCCCTCCAGCCTCCCACCCAAGCAGCCTGAGCTTCTTTGCCTCCAGCTGATATCAGTGGCAGATTGGGTCTGCGTTGCTGCAAATTTCCAGTAGTGAAGACGGAACCAGGGCCTCCTGCATGCACCACTGAGTCCTACATCTAGCCCCACACCACTCTTCGTACCCTGTTCCTTCTGTCTTAGTTACTGTTCTATGACTGTGAAAGACACCATGACCAAGGCAGCTTATAGAAGAAAGCATTTGACTGGAGGCTTGCTTACAGTTTCCGAGGGTTAGTCCATGAGCATCACCGGAGGGAGTTGGCTGCAGGCAGGCATGGCGCTGGAGCAGTAGCTGAGAGCTTTACATTTTGATACAAAGGCAGAAGGTAGGAGATGAGAAGGAAAGAGAAGAGGAAGGGAGAGGGGGTGAGACTGCCCCCACCAGTGAGCTTTTGAAATATCAAAGCCCACCCCCAGTGACACACCTCCTCCAGCAAGGCCACACCTCCTAATCCTTCTTAAATAGTCCGCCAGTCAACTGGGAACCAAACATTCAAAGGCCTGAGCCTATGAGGGCTATGTTGGTTAAGTGGAGTGCTGGATGTATCAGTGACGGAAGAATCACAAGCCATGGTTACCTTTCTAGAGCTTTATTGAGAGAGAAAGGGGGGGAGAGAGAGAGAGAGAGAGAGAGACCTCACGGAGGAGAGAGAATACAGAAGGAGAGGCGATACGGAAAAAGAGAGCACAGAGAGGGCACGCCCGCTTTTTAGGCTGGGACGCCGTCATAGGCTGGTGACGTAATTAGGGACATAATCCTTACAGGCCGTTCTTAGTCAAACCACCACACTCCCTCATTGACTTGAGGACCTCCAGAGGCCAACATACAAGACAGCCCGGGCTGGGGAAGGGGCTCTGTGTGGAGGAGGCATCTGCCTGGCCACAGCAGCAGCAGCTATGTGGGTTCTGGACAAACAGCCGAAGCCCCTCAGGTGTACCAGGACCCAACAAAGCTTTCCTACCTGGAGACAAAACTCCCCCTGGCCCCAAAGCCTACCAGGAGCCATGTCTGAATTTTAAGGCTATCCCACCTTGAACTCAAAGCTTGGTAGACTTCAGGGTTTGCCTACATGGCTAAGACACTTAAGCTTTCAGTCCCCTATCCAGACAATCCCCAGGTGCCTACCCTTAGCTAATCACAACTCATGGGCCAAAGGGCCAGGTGTGGGCAGAGGCGTGGCTTTCCCTGTGGACCTTTCTCAAGTGTACTGACAGAGAAGATGAGCAATTCCCAAGGGCTGGGTTCACAATGGTTCCTGTTCACCTTACTGTGCAAGTGGGAACTGAGTCTAGTTGGGGTGGGTCAAGGGCCTTGCTGGAAAAGGGACCTTGGAGTACAGAATAGTCACAGTCACTTCCAAGTCCTCTTTGATTTTCAGTCAGATATACTGACTGGCCTTGGGAGATCCCAAGAAATGGAATGGTGTAGCGGTAGTTGTCTGGAGGGCTTTCTGAACTCTTTCCTTTGGACAAAGATTTGAATGTCTCAGGAACTGAACCTCCAGAAAGATTGAAAACCAAGCCCCAAGGAAAGTAAACATTACTGCTTTGGGAGTGGAGGGCTGCTAAACCAAAAGCTGATGTGGCTAATTTCATAGGCCCTGGGTCCTCCCCTTGCCCCTGTTGGTCCTGTTTAGATATCCACCTCCATGCCTGCATGCCCTTCTCCCCTGTCAATGTCTTCCGGGAACAAGAAGCCGCCATCTCAGAGAATCTGCCTTTGATTTCCCTACTTACCCGAGTTCCTTTGAGTCTAACCCCTTTCCACTGTGCCGTCCCCCTTCCCATCCCCCACACACCCCAAGCAGCCTTACCTCCCTCTCTGCAACCTCCAGACAGTGATGAGGGATACCCTCCACTCGAACACATGACCATCGGGGCAGTCCAAAGAGACAGAGTGGTTGCCGGGTCCCCTCCCCAGACTTAATGACCCAGTCTGTGGGACCTTAGCCCCTGCCTAGCCCTTTTTCCCATCCTAGCTCAGGAGATCGCTGCTTTTATCCCAAGGCTGTAGTTTGGGATTCATCCTCAGCCCTTTGCCGGATTCCCCAGCAGTGCCCTTCAAGTCCTCTGTGATGTCCCAGTCCTGACTAAAAGTCTAAGTGACATCAGAGCCCTTTATTGGGGATACTAGCAGAGCCAACATCTGGCACAGGGGTCTCTGGGAGAGCGCAGACGATGTTAAACTTCGAACAGATGTTTACAGCTTATTTGGTTTTCGGAGGGCACTGGGTAGACTGTGAATGAGTCACCACCAAGCAGGGAGATGTACAGCCCTGGAGTGGCCTGGGCCGGGTCTGATGCATTCTCAGAACTGGGACAGTCAGTGTTCTCTGCCTGACAGCCCCTTGCTGCAGAAGTGAGGGTGGGAGCCGTGTTCCCGACGTGTAGGTGGCATTTGTGTCTTAATGCCTGGTGCAGTGTGAAGAATCGTGGTTACTATTTATTGAGTGCTAATCTAAGTGTGGCATGCCGGTTTGTAAGCATAACTTCATGGAGCCTCACGGCAATCCTGCCGTCAAGCAGAGGGACAGAGTGACGTACCCCAAGCATCTCAGCTGAAGTTCCCATGGACTAATAACCACCATCTACTCTGGCCTGTATTTGAGTTGCTAAATCCTAAGGCAGAGAAGCCCTGGGCCCACTCACAGCCAAATGGGGAACTTCCTCCTTTGTGTCTCGTCTTTGGCAAAGAGTCGGTGTCATGGTTGTTGAAACCATGGACCAGAGTCGGCACAAGACATCCCAGGCCCAAGTTCTCAGCACACAGGAGGTTTATTTGCCCCAGAGGGACATAGGGCAGGAAATAAGAGACAAAGACAGGAGATAGAGGATGAAGGAGAAGGGGAAGGGAACAAGGGAGAGGGGCAGGGGGATTTGTCCCCGAGGGACGAAGGACTGCCTCTGGATAGAGAGGAGACAGATGTTGCCCATAGGTAAATGGTGGTTTATAAAGGTAAAGGGGGAACCCCATGTTAGGATGAGGTATTTAATTTTAATTGGGCATGTTAATTAGGTGAGCCAAAGGGGGCTTTTGGTTGCTGGACTTCAATATTTTGATAGCTGGACCTTGGTAGTCGGCCTCAGGAGGAGGAAGTGGCCAGTAAGGGAGTAGACCTTGGTGGCTAGCTTTAGGAATGGAATCTAACGGTTCGTCGCAAGGTAGAGGGAATGAGGGGAAGGGCAAGGCCTGCCAGAGCCCTGGTTGCCATGCCAGGTCCTGCTAGAGCCCCTTCAGCTGTGCCCTGCCCTGCTCTGTCTGGCTTATCTAGCATTTATAAGCATTTTCAGGAACATTTTAGAACCTGGAGCTTCCATATATAAATTTGGATTTCAAGCTTTATTTGAAAAATCTGACAATAGTGGTCCAGAGTGAAGCAGCTAAGTTTCTGTTTGGGGGCTTGTCTTCTTCAGGCTGTCATAGTCCCCACCTTCTCCTGTGACCCTAACACCGGATGCTCCTTTCTTTCTCTCTTTTTTTTTTCAAGACAAGGTTTCTCTGTGTTGACCTGGCTGGCTTCGAACTCACTCTGTAGACCAGGCTGGCCTCGAACTCACAGAGATCTGCCTTCCTCTGCTTCCCGAGTGCTGGGATTAAAGGCGTGCGCGGCCGCCGCCGCCGCCGCCGCAAGGATGCCCTTTTTTTTCTTTTTAACATGTGTGTGTGCGCAAGCACACTCGTTCATGCATGTGTGTGCACATGTACACATACACACTCGGGGAGGTCAGAGGACAACTTGCAGGAGTTGGCTCTTTCCTTTCACGTGGGTTCAAGGAGTTGAACTCAGATTGCCAGGCTTGGCAGCGAGTGCCTTTACCATCTCACTGAGTCATCCCGTGTTCCCTTCGACTGCCTCTTCTCGAGACAACTGCAGTTATCTTCGATGGGATCCAGTTTTCCCATCCCTCTCTATACTCCAGGGAGACATTTCACTTTGCGGCTCCTAGATTGGCCAATGCTGGCTCCCAGTCTTCCTGGCTCCTTCCTTGGTCCCTAGAGTACTTATGGCGGGTGAGTGAGCCCTGAGCTCTTTGTGTTAGCATTGCCCATGGGGCTCCAGGCACCACCTTGTTTTTCTATTGGTGTGTTGAAGAATGGAGTGTGGGACAAGCTTTTACGTTAGGGATTTTCTACCAGCTGCTTCTCAAAGGGGATAAGCTTGGCCCTGCAGACAGGCTCAAGTCTTCAGGGTACAGTAGGCTCCCCATTTTGGGGACTCCCAACCTGCCCATTGGTAGCCTCAGAGTGGGTCATGTCCGCAGTCATGAACAGAGTCTCTTTGGTGTGACACCTGTTGACTCTCCTGGAGAGGGATGCAGTGTGAGTCAGCTCCAGTCTGTCTTCTTCAGTTGGTGTCACCCAGGGGCAGCACCGGAAAGCAAGCCTGAATCCAGAGCGAAACCTGAGGGGTGCGGAGAGTCACTTTAAGCAAGGGAGGTCGGGGTGCAGGAGCCATCTGTCATGTGACCGCTCTACGCCCCAGGAGATGAGCTCCCTGGCAGGGGTGCCTCACTCTGAAGAGACCACCACCAACTCAGGGCTGCTGAGACGCACCCTTGAGTGGATTTAGTCTTTCGGAACAGCCAGAAACACGGGAGATGGGCACTTCCGAGGCAGGGGCAGGAAGGATGGCAGCAGGCAGCAAGTGGTACCCTGCCTTTGAAAGGAAGAAAGGAAGAGATGGAGGGAGAGAGAGGGAGGGAGGGAAGGAGAAGGGAGAAGAGAGAGAAACCACAGTATATTACAAAGAAACCACGTGACTTAACTGGCTTCTAGCAGGGAATTCAAAGAGGAATCTTAGAGAGAGAGAGAGAGAGAGAGAGAGAGAGAGAGAGAGAGAGAGAGAATGAGAATTGAGCTCTGGCTATATGTGTGGAATAGGGATGCCCCCCCAACCCCCACCCCCTGGCACCCAGGAGCTGCTTCAAAAGAAAACTGGCACATTGGAGCTACCAAGTATGGGTACATTTGCTCAGAAGAATAAACAGCTCTCACTCAAGCCTGGGTGTTGGCCGGTAGTCCCAGCTACTCCAGAGAATAAGGAAGGAGGAGGGAAGCTCAAGGAAAGGCCGAGGCTAGCCTAGGCAGCTGGGCCTGTCTCAAAATGAGTAAAACGAAGCCTTGGTTTTTGGAGAAAAAAAAAAAAAGCTGGAAAAAAAACCCCAAAACCAAAAACACCCTTCCCCATGGTGACACTGACTGTCCAGTGTAGCTGAGAATGACTTTGAACTCTGATCCTTCTGCCTCTATCTCCAGGGTGCTGAGGTTGCCAGTGCACACCACCATGCCTGGTTTATGGAGTGCTGGAGATCAAACCCGGAGCCTCATGCCTGCCAGGCAAGCACCTCATCAACTCTAATACTCACAGGCAGCATCCCTAAGTGGGGTGAGGGGCAGCTCTAGGTTCCGGCAGGAGCTAAGAGCGGCGGTCCCTCACCATGCAGGAGAGGCCCCATGGGTAAAGGGCAGAGCCAGGGTGGGACTGACCTGTGGTTGAGACAGCAGTAAATGATGGGGTTGTACATGGTGGAGCTCATGGCCAGCCAGAAGAGTGCCAGGTAGACCTGCTGGATGAACTTGTGGTAGTAGACGTCCTTTTGGAAGCTGCCCAGGATGAAGTAGAGGTGGTAAGGCAGCCAGCAGATGGCAAAGGTCAACACCACCAGCACCATGGCCTTCACAAACTGGTCAGGGAGAGGCTCAGGTCAGTCCTTGGCCCCTGAGTCCCAAGTCTTCCCACTCCTGGCACCAGTGCGGGGTACCCTTCACCCCAGCCTGGAGAGTCTTCTGCAGTCAGACCCCCTCTTCCTCTCTGGCCTCCATCCCCTGGAACATGAATTTGCCACATGCTCCAGAGCCCACCACCTCAGGCATTGCCACGGGCTAGCTTGTCTGCTCACACTGCCGTCCTTCCATTGAAATCCTCATGTCTAGCAGCCCGGTTCTGTGGACCACTCTCCCAGGATACTTTCCCAGGGAGCACCTCTCCATCCTGTCCCCCCTTAGGAAGTCAAAGGTCTGGGACCCAGACCACCCTTCCCCGGGATCTTTGCCTAATTTAGCCTTTCTATCTATGTAGGCAGTGACATTCCAACCTGGTACCCCATCCTCTGCCTAGAGACCAGGTTCCTGAGCCCTCCCGGGCACCTCACATGCCTGGCACCTGCAGGCACGCTCCTGCGTTGCCCAGCACCCCTGAGGACAAGAAGGCAAGTTGGAGATGGCAAATGGAGACCAACTTC
The DNA here is from genome assembly GCA_902168325.1 of Peromyscus nudipes. Classification (NCBI taxonomy): domain Eukaryota; kingdom Metazoa; phylum Chordata; class Mammalia; order Rodentia; family Cricetidae; genus Peromyscus; species Peromyscus nudipes. Next base: position 36,212 of record CABHPH010163013.1, read on the forward strand.
CCAGTCGAAGGGACCCCTGGGTGTTGTCCTAAGAGCCTCCCTGCTTGCTATGGTGAGAACCTTCAGAACACGAAGAAGTCGGTCTCGCATTGGTCTCCAGATCGCAGAGGTCTGTCGTTCCTCTGCGGCTTTTCTGAGATGCTGAGTGACCTGGATTGTGTGCTCTCCAGTGCCCCTAGTGGGTAGGCTTCGGGGCCCCCGGTGGCTCCCGGAGCAGGCCCCGCCCTCTCCGCCTCCGCTCTCACCTTCTTCTTGGCCTGCAGATGGCGCAGGTTGGCGCCGTGAGCCTGATGCCTGGGGACCGCGCGTTTCCACAGCGTGAGGCCGATGACACTGTAAGCCACGAACATCACCACGAGGGGCAGGAAGTAGATGAGGACAAACACCACCAGATGATACCTGGAGGGAGAGCCATGGACCTGGGTGGGCAGCAGGCAGCCAGGTCCACCCAAGCTTAAGGTCCGTGAACCCCACGGACCCCACACGTCGAAGCCCCCACCCTGGGGTTCGATTTAAAGAAAAATTAAGGCAACCAAAGGTCACCGCATCAGCCCCAGTTCTTCCGTGTTGCAGGAAAGACTGAAAGGGAAAAGCTAATGAAATTTTATGTTTGTTTAACATATAAAATAGAACACCGGCGCCGCCGGTGAGACGGCTCTGCGGGAATCCCGGCTTGCTGCCAAGCCTGGTGACCTGAGCTGGAGCTCTCTGACTTGGCTAGTCCAGCTGGCCTTGCTTTAGATCACCAACCTCGCCTCCACCTCCTGAGTACCGATATGACAGGTAGGCTGCCATGACTACCTGGCATTGGCCTCCCACGGACTACACACACACATCCACACACAGACACCAGTGGCAACACATGTGTGATATGCAGAGTCACACGGTCCATCTGCAGACACACACGGTCCATGTTCATCCTTAGTGAGGTGGCAGAGAGGCTCTCTAAATTAAATAAATAAATAAAATATTAACAGTAATTGCTTCATAACATTAAGAGAATTCAAAGTGTCAGTAGATACAAAGGGCTTATGACAGGCCTGGTACTTGGCATTGCTTTTAGTATAGATGGTCCCCAACTTAATGTTTTGATTCAATGACTTTGACTGTCTGGTGATGGAAATGAAGCGTGCATCCAGCAGAAGCCACACCGTAAATTCTTACCTTTCTGTTGACTTTTCTATCAAGAAGCTAGGCGGTGGCAGTGAGCATCACCCCCAGTTAGCCACCAGGTCACCGTTATGAGGGCGTTACCCACACTTAACAATGGGTATTTTCTACCTACAATGGGTTTGTGGGGGTGCAGCTTTACTGTTATTTGTTGTTGTCTAAAATAGGACAGGCTTGCCTTGAGCATGCTGGGTAGCTGAGGATGGCCTTGAATTTACGATCCTTCTGCCTCTACCTTCAAGTGTACAGGTGTGTACCACCACTCCCAGCTTGTGTGGTCCTGGGGACTGAACGGAGGTTTTCCTGGATGCTAGATAAGCGGTCTACCATTGAGCCACACCCCCCAACCCCTTGCTATCAGCTGAGGAGCCTCAGTATAAACCTGCCCTCATATGATCACATATGTACCTGCAGAGTCGTGTGCAAATCCCTAGGCACACGCCACACACAGACACGAGCCAACATACAAGCACATGTCCCCCCACCTTCATCCCCGGTGTGGGGCTTACAGAAGGAGCATCTTGCCTCCGTTGTCACTGGGCCAGGCCACCATACACTTGGTGGCTCCCTGGTCCACAGTGATGGTGGAGTAGAAACATTGTGGTGAGGCGAGAGCCAGCGCGACCAGCCAGATGCCAGCGATAACCGCCTTGGTGCTGGGGGCCGAGAGCCGTGGCTGGAAGGGGTGGACGATGGCCATGTACCTACAAGCAGATCACACCATCAGCAGACATTCTCCCCCCTTACTTGGTCGCCCAGACCCATCCATGCCTTCCAGCTCCTCCTGTCCACACAGCTGATCTGTAATGCAGAGGCTGGAATCCCACCCAATCTGCAGAGGTGGTGGTGGTGGGGGGGTGGCGACTGTCTCCAACCATAGCACACTAGTACCCCAGAATCTAGCCCAAGCACCCATTCCACTGCCTCCCTCTGGGTGTGGACAGGCCCTTGGACAGCCACACTGAGATCCAACCTGGGGCAGGATACGGTCCCACATTAGCTAGAAGCTCGGCCTGACTCGAGCGTCTGCACCCTCGTCCCCAAGCCAGCCTCCCACCACCCTCATGGTACAACCATTTCCCAGACAACAAGGATGCCCTCTGGAACTTTCGAGATATATCTGACACATCCAGGGTCCCGTTCAGTAACCACTCACCGTATGTGTCACAGAACACAGACGATGTGACTAAGAACGAGCAAATTTATTTTACTTTTCTTTGAGACAAAGTCTCATGTAGCCCAGGCTGGCCTTGAACTTGCTATGAAGCGGAGGATGACCTTGAACTCCTGATCCTCTTGAGTGGAGGGAATTACAGACACATATGGCCATGCTTGGTTTATGCAGTATTGGGGGTAGAATCCAGGGCTTCAAGCTGCTGGGTGTGCACTCTACCTGCTGAACCCCTTATGTGTACCTGTGCAGGCACAAGCTGAATCCTGCAGGAGTGACTCTTTCCAGCAGTTCTCAACCTGTGGGTCACGACCTCCACAGGGGTCACATATCAGATATCCTGCATATCAGATATTTACATTACAACTCCTAACAGTGGCATAATTACAGTTGTGAAGTAGCAACGAAAATAATTTTATGGTGTGGGGGGGTCACCACAAAATGAGGAACTATATTACAGGGTCACAGCATTAGAAAGGTTGAGAACCACTGCTGTAGACTCTGCACACGGCCAGTGCTTGGGTCAGTCCCTTCTCACAGCTTTCCCTGTGTCTTAGCTGTTTGTTGTTTGCTTGTTCAACCGGACATAAGCTAAAGTCATTCGAAAAAGAAGGAACCTCGGTTGAAAAAATGCCCCCATCCGATTGCCCCATGAGCAAGTCTATAGGGCATTTTCTTGATTTATGTTTGATGCTGGAGGGCCAAGCTCACGGTGGGCGTTGTCATCCATGGTCAGGCAGTTGCGTGTTCTGTATAAGAAAGCAGGCTGAGCAAGGCACGGGAAGCAAGCTAGTAAGCAGTGCTTCTCTGTGGCTTCTCCTCCAGTTCCTGCCTCCAGGTTCCTGCCCTGACTTCCTCTCAATGGTGAACGGTTACCTGGAAGCATAAGATGAAATAAACCCTTTCCTTCCTAAGTTGCTTTTGGTCATGATTTTTTTTAAAAGGTTTATTTATTTATTATGGATACAGTGTTCTGCCTACATGTATCCCTGCAGGCCAGAAGAGGACACCAGATCTCATTATTGATGGTCGTGAGCCACCATGTGGTTGCTGGGAATTGAACTCAGGACCTCTGGAAGAACAGCCAGTGCTCTTAACCTCTGAGCCATCTCTCCAGCCATTGGTCATGATTCTTTATCACAGCAATGGAAACCTTAAGGAAGATGCCCCAGAACAGCCTGTATGGCTCTCTGTGGGGCTTTCCTTCCCTCTCCTTTGGGGCTCCTCCTTCCTCCCGGTATTCACTGACATCATAGACCACCTTCTTGATGACGTCGTCTAGAACAGGCTCAGGTGCCATCTCTCTGGAGGGCGCTATAGGGACTTGATGCTGTTGAGCCCTGTGCCTGGTGAAGTGTGGTGACCTTGACAGTGAATATTGTTTCCATTTTCCACATCAGAAGACAGAGCAACACTGACTGTGAATACTGGTTGGTCCCAGCTGTCTGTCCTGGATTGCCCTGCTCGCTGTACTTCAGGACCCACGTAGCCACTGGAGGAGCATCCTGGACTTAGTGGGGGCTCAGGCTTCATCAGCCTAGGGCCCCACGGAGGAAGGCTCACTACTTGCTTCTCCAAGGCCAAAGGACCCAAAGGCACCGTCCTCCAAAGATGAAATCCCATCCTCCCAATATACATTCTAACCTAGGGCTTGGTTCCCTCTCAGCAGAGGACAGGGTAGGACTAGACTGGCCACTCTAGGTGTCACAAGCCTGTGAACCCTACAATGAAGCACACAGACCCTTCATTAGAATAAGATTAATTTGTTTCTTTTCGAGACATGGTCTTACTATGTAGCCCTGGCTGGCCTCCAACTCACAGAGATTTGCTTGCTTCTGCCTCTTGAGTGCTCAGATCAAGGGTGGAGACCACCCACCATACCAAGCTGTTCATTTGACTTTTGAGACAGGGTCTCATGTAACCCAGGCTGGCCTCAAACTCTCCATGTAGCTGAGGATGACCTTGAATTTCCAATTCTTCTGCCTCTACCTTCCAAGTGCTAAGCCATGCACCACCATGCCAAGCTGAAATATTTACATTCACGCAGGTGTTTGTACAGTGTGTACAGTGTATGGATGCCAGAGACCAACCTTGAGTGTTGTTCCTCAAGACACCATCTACCTTGATTTTTGAGACAACATCTCTTGTTGGTCTAGAACTCACCAGTTTGGCTAGGCTGACTGCAGTAGTTCGAACGTAATTGGCTCCCATAAGCTCATAGGGAGTGGCACTATTGGGAGGTGTGGCTTTGTTAGAGTAGGTGTGGTCTTGTGGAGGAAGTGTGTCACTGTGGAGGCGGGCTTTGAGGTCTCATATATGCTCAAGCCACACCTAGTATCTCAGGTCACTTCCTGTTGCATTTGGATTAAGATATAGAATCCTCAGCTCCTTCTCTAGCACCACGTCTACCTGCAAGCTGCCTTACTCCCAGCCACCATGCTCCCCATCATGATGATAATGGGTTAAGCCTCTGACCGTCCAGGAAGCACTGGGAATCCTCCCATCTTTAACGTCTCCTGCTCTGGGATCACAAGTTTATGCTAGCATGGATGGAATTCAGGTGTCCATGCTTACACTACAAGCTCTTCACTGACAGCTGCCTCTGCCTCCTGAGTGCTGGGATTAAAGGCGTGCACCACCACCGCTGGGCTAGAATGAGCATCTAATATGAGGGCCAAGGGCAGGGGCTCAAGTTCCATTAGCAGAGGGTCAGGTCTGGGAGTTTAGAATCAGGTTGATCTGGGTTCAAATCCTGTCTCTGCCGCTTCCTGACAACAAGCTCTTGAACAAGGAGAGCCTTAGCTCTCTGGACTTCCATTTCCAGCTCGACGAAAATGGGTCATTCTAGCACCTGGTTGTCCTATGGAGGAAGGGGTGCATGTGCACAGGAGTGAGAATAGTCCAATGTGTTCATTGTTTTAAATTCATCAGAGATGGCTTTGGTCATGGGCAATGCCTGGCTCTTCCTCTCTAGGATGAACCTGAGCTTTGACACAAGGCTGGGACCATAGAATGTGGCACTGAATTATATGTTTCCCTTGTTTGCTGAAGTAGAAGTGTCCACACCGGAGCATCCTGGGTGTTAAGATTGCGCCCCGAGAACATTGCCACCTTATCTACTGCTTGGAATGTTTGCCTCTAGAATTTCCCAGGCTGCCCTGATCTCCTATTCATCTCTGCTCAGATCCCAACCTCCCAATGAGACCCATCCCATGCTCATTTAAGCCTGTATCGTAGCCTGGTGCTTCTCAACCTGTGGGTCTTGATCCCTTTGGCAACCCTCTGTCTCCAAAAATACTTACATTACAATTCATAACAGTAGCAAAATTATAGTTATGAAGCAGTAATGAAAATAATTTTATGGCTGGGGGTCACCACAACAGGAGGAACTGTATTAAAAGGTTGAGAACCACCGAGTGCAGTCTGTCCCTCCCTAACACATCTTGGTGCCTGGAGACCCCCTCCCCCCAGCTAATATTTGTTCACAACACTCATGATCTCAAAATACAACTTAACAATTTATTTATTCGTGTGTTTAGGATTTAAATTCTTACCCTAGCAGGAACATTTACATGGGTTTTCCCCACCTAAAGCCCAGAATAATACGTACACAGCAGACACTGAGCATGTATTTGTTGAGTGAAAAGGGGGAGAAAGGGGCCGATGAGGTGGCTCGGTAGGTAAAGGTGCTTGCTGTGAAGTCTGAGAACCAGAGTTCGATCCCCAGAACCCACTAAAGGTAGAAGGAAAAAACTGAGTCCTACAAGTTGTCCTCTGACCTTCCCAGGTGTATTGTGACAAGTGTGTATGCTAGCACACACGCGTGCACACACACACACACACACACACACACACACACCCCAAACAAACAAACAAAGAAATGTGATTAAAGAGGCGGAGAAAGGAATGGTGAGTCTCAGCTGCCGCCAGCCTGCTCAGAGCCCCTCCTCTGAAACACCAGTCATCAACCCCCTGCCTGTCTCCCAGGCTCCCAGTCTCCCACCTAGCTTTCTGTGGTCCAGCCTCCCTCTGAAGTGGAGGCCCTAAGACCAGGTGCTAAAGTTGTGTCCCCCCATTGGTGGAGGTTCCTCAACACTTAGAACTGTGCCCGACATAGAGGAAGCATCCCAAATTTGCCGCATAACTGAAAAGAAATGCTTAGGGGACATTCAGACATACCCAGGGAGGAGGAAGGGATGTTTGGTGGGCACTAGCCCAATTGGAAAGATTTCCCCTGTGCCCACTGCCCAGAGGGCTGTGTTCCAGGCCCCTGGCTCTGCCCTGACTCACTAGCTGACCTTAAGTAACCCTACTTCTCCTGATTGCCGAGTTTCCTTGGGTGTAAAGTTAGAAGCTGGGCCTACAGGAATGGTGTTCACATTTTGTGTGTGTGTGTGTTGGCTATGTAGCTTAGGATGATCTTGGGTCTCTGACCCTCCTCCTGCTCCCTCCAAGTGTGGGAATTACAGGTGGTGGCATGTACCACCATCTTCAGCCTGATTTATGCAATGCTGGGGACCAAAACCAGGGCTTCAAACATGCTAAGCAAGCACTCTGCCAACTGAGCTATGTTCACGGCCCCCAACTTTTCATGTTCAATGAGTAGAAAACATTGCCAAATGAAAACGTTTTGAAAACACTTCTCAAAGGAAATCTCCAGAAAACCGTCTACGGCTCAGCAGTGAGAGGCCATGGGTGAAGGGTGCTGGGGAAGTTGGGGAGGGGTGGGGGATGAGGGAAGAAGGGGAGACTCACGTCTATGTAACCATTGCAGTCAGTACTCTGTGTCCGAGGGGCTCATGGTTCCGTCTCCCCTGTACTTCCTGGGTCTTCCCTCATCCCATCCATTAGCTGTCAGTCAGACTGCTGCTCCCCCAGACATTTCAGTCCTCTTTTATTCCCGCCCTGCCTGCCCCAGAAGGTCTCAATGCTACTTCCTCCACCCCACCCTAGGCCCACTCCTCAAAGGTCACTGTTGGTTCCCTTCCATACACACACTAGCAGCATCCAAAAAAAAAAAAAAAAAAAAAAAAAGCATTGTTCTAACTAGATGTAGCATTCTAACAACATTCAACTTTTTTCCTAAATACAAAAGCAATATGAACAATTTCTTTGAATAAAGTCAGCAAGATAAGGAGACTTGCACTTTCAAAGTCGCCGAGAACATCTTCCTTTCCAGCCTTGAGCAGCCTCCTAGGGTGAAGTCTGATCTCAACTCTCTTCTCTTTGGTTCCCCTTGTCTACTGGCTATGAGCCAACGCCAGGTCTAGGAGGCGATTCCCTGAGATCGGCCCCCGCGGAGACACCCACCCCCTCCCCCGATGCCCACTCTTGCCTGTCAGCAGCAATGGCAGTCATGGAGTAGATGCTGACGAACATAGCTGTGATGGGAAAGAGGTTCTGGAAATAGCAGAAGGCTCGGCCGAAGTACCAGATGTTGTGGCTGGCGTAGACAAAGTTGAAGGTGGCGTTGAAGGCTGCCATGCAGAGGTCTGCCAGGGCCAGGTTGATGATGAAGTAGTTGGTAACCGTGCGCATCCTCTCGTGGGCCAGGATGATCCAGACCACTGTGGCGTTGCCTGTTACAGCCACCAGCACCAGGGCCAGGTAGGCTGTGGCCCACAGGGCCAGCTGCCAGGCAGGCATGGAGAAGGCTGTGACCCCTGTGGTGTTGCTCTCCAGGCTGGATAGGATGTTGGTGTCTGTGACAACGGCCTGGGCCCCCATGGCTGATTCTGGGCCTGGGACACAGGGTCTTCTGGCCCTGAAGTTCTTTCTGGAATTGCTACAGAAGAGAAATCCTCTTGGGGTGTGTAGATACACAGGGGTGAGGACAATTCAAACGCAGACACGTGTAGCCAGAGAGCCACGCCTACAGTTCGAGCAGAAATGAGCTAGGCTGAGCAGGAAACAGGCTTTCAGCCAGACGGTTCAGCCACCTCGTGGAGACGGAGAACTCAAACTCCGATCTCGGAGCAGGAGGCATCCCGATAACACGCTAGTTCGGCTCCTTCACACCAGAGTCAGAATGAGAGTCAGAGAGAAGACGGGTCCAGCCGTGGGCATTCAGGGAGTTGGTGACAAGCCAGAACTTGAATTCATCTCTCTCTTAATGCTATTCGGGGTACATTCCGGATGAGAGGTGTGCACAGGGTGGCAAGTCTGTGGGTCCTACGAGTCCAATGTGCGCCCGCTGGCCTCCAGGCTCTGTAGTGCAGGCTCCCAAGGCTGCCAGCCCTCAGCCACTGCTCCCAGCTCCTCCCTGCAGGGCAGGCGAGGGCCTTGGCAGAGGTGCTGCGGGCTCCCTCCCTCATTCCACCCCCTGCTTGGATGGCTGGGCTTTGTCTCTTGAAAGATTTAGGACCCGCTGGGAAGTAGGGAGAGCCTTCGGGAAGCGGGGAAGCAAGGCACAGCCTGGGTAGGGGTGGCACAGAGGGTACAAGCCTCAGTGTTTACATTCTGCCAGGTGGGAACTGCTGAGCACATTGGCATTGGCATCTGAGAATGAGATCGACTCCAGGCAAGTCATTTACTGCCCTTGCAAAGGAAGTCTTAGTGTTCAGAAACACCCAGCGGGTATGAGGGTGAGTTTGATGGGCTGTCAGTCAAGTGATGAGAGCTGAGTTGCGGGCCTCTGGCTCTGCTCCTGACTCGTTGACTGACCAGGCAATCCTGGTCATTCCTCATCTCCAGCCTCAATTTCCTTAGATGTAAAATTAGAAATTGAGGGGGCTGGAGAGATGGCTCAGCGGTTAAGAGCACTAACTGCTCTTTCAGAAAACCGGGGTTCAATTCCCAGCACCCACATGACAGCTCACAACTGTCTGTAACTCCAGTTCCAGGGGACCCGACACCCTCACACAGACATATAGGCAAAACACCAATGCACATAAAATAAAAATAAATAATTTTTAAAAAATTAGAAATTGAGCTTAGACAAATGGTGGTCGTTTCTCCCCTCCCCCCTCCAAATGTTGGGATTAGAGGCGTGTGCCACTCAGCCTAGTTTATGATGTGCTGGAGATTGAACCCAGGGCTTCCTGCATGCTAGGCAAGCACTCTATGAACTGAGCTACGTCTCCAGTTCTGAGCTCTGTAGGATGGAAAAGCCAGTGCCACTTAAGATAAAAACAATGCTAAGTCACACATCCTGAGGCAATTTTAAGTTTTTCTTTTCTTTTTTTTCTTTTCTTTTTGTTTTTGTTTTTGTTTTTTTGAGATAAGTTTTCTCTATAGACCAGGGCTGGCCTCAAGATCTGCCTGCTTCTGCCTTCCAAGTGCTGGGATTAAAGGCATGTACCACTACACCTGGCTGCATGGCTTCTTTCTAAGCTGTTCTTACTGTGAATTTCCTGATGAGCTCATCCACGCCATAATAATATCTATTGTTTGCTGTCCTAGCTGGACTGATGTGCACAGTATATCTGGGGACTGGAGGACCCACCTTTTGACTTTGGAAAAGAGGTACCTCCAGGGCTCCTCATCTTTTCTGGGATGAGCTAGAGCAGTGGTTCTCAACCTGTGGGTCGTGACCCCTGGCTATTTAGTGACCCTTTCACAGGGGTCACCTAAGACCATTGCAAATATCAGATATTTACATTAGGATTCATAATAGTAGCAAAATTGCAGTTATGAAGTAGCAATGAAAATAATTTTATAATTCGGGGGGGGGTCACTACAACAGGAGGAACTGTATTAAAGGGTCACAGCATTAGGAAAGTTGTGAGCCCCTGGGCTAGAGGGTTCTGAAACTCCTGAGCCCAACATAGAGCTGGCCACATTCTTTGCCAGGCCTTGGAGGCCTATTTCTCCCCTTGGATGGGCCACCATGGTTTGACGTTGGTCTCTTACCAGAGGATCTCTGCCTTTGGTCGCTTGGTGGCAGCAGTAATGTTCAGTTAATTCTGGGTTTGTTCCTGTCCCAGAGGGCAAAGTATGTAGCAGTAAGAACAGAAGCCATTTTCTCCTTGCTAGCCCGATCTCCTGTGCTCAGGCAGCTGCACTTGGAGAGCTGGAATGCCTGAGAGTGTGTTGCCAGCGCCAGAAGCCCGGAATAGCACATCCCCGGCCCCCGGCCACTTGGTTGTGTATGTAATGGGGATTATACTTTGGAGCTATTAAATCTGAGTTTTTATTTCCTCCTTAAATCATAAACTCCTGCAGCTTTCCAACAATGCGCCGGAAGGCTTGTAGGCTCAGGGAAGGAGAGGTGCCCCCCCCCCCGGGAGGCGGGGGACAGAGTGTGGCTGGTCAGCTGTGCTATTTCAGGGCAGGCCCTTGGAATCCACAGCTAGATGATGGTCTTAAAGGCCAGTCTTCAAGAGGGAAGAGAGGTACTTTAAATTCCTTGCTCTTGTTGGGACATCAAAATGGGAAGGTTAAGCCAGGCTTGGTGGCACAAGGCAGAAAGAGTAGGAGTTAAAGCCCATCCTTGGCTACAAAGCCTGTTCGAGGCCAGCCTGGACTACATGAGACCATGTCACAGACAAATGGTCTGGGGAGATAGCCTTAAAATCATGAGAACCTGAGTGCCACACCCAGAACCCACATAAAATAAGATGGGTGTTGTCTTAGTGAGGGTTTCTATTGCTGTGAAGAGATACCATGACCATGGCAACTCTTAAAAAGGAAAACATTTCATTGAGGTGGTGGCTTACAGTTTCAGAGGTTTAGTCCATTATCATCATGGCGAGTGGTGTGCAGGCAGACATGGTGCCGGAGAAGGAGTTGTTATATGTTGATATGTAGGCAACAAGAAGTAGACTGAGACACCAAAGAGACCTCAAAGCCTGCCCCCACAGTGACACATTTCCTCCAACAAGGCCACACCTACATCAACAAGAACACACTTCCTAATAGTGCCACTCCCTTTGGGGGCCATTTTCTTTCAAACCACCACATTCTACTTTCCGGCTCCCAAAGGCTTATAGCCATATCATAATGCAAAAATGCATTCAGTCTAACTTCAAAACTCCCCATAGTCTATAATAGTCTCAAACTTATTTAAAAGTCTAAAGTTCAAAGTCTCTTCTGAGATTCATGCAATCTCTGAACTGTAACCCCCTGTAAAACAAAAAACAAAAAACAAAACAAAACAAAAAATATATCACACACTTCCAACATATAATGGCACAGGATATACATTACCATTCCAAATCAGGGAAGGGAGCATAGTGAGGAAATATTGGACCAAAGCAAGACTGAAGACCAGCTGGGCAAACTCCAAACTCTGCATCTCCATGTCTGGTGTCAAAATGCTCTTCAGATCTCCAATTCCTTTCAGTTTTGTTGACTATAACACACTCTTTCTCTTGGGCTGGACCCACTTCCTGTTAGCAGCTTTCCTTGACAAGTATCCCACAGCTCAGGCATGTCCAACATCTTGGGGTCTCCAAGGCAATCCAGGCTTCAACTTCACAGTTTCATGCAATGGCCTCTCTAGGTCTTCATTCAGTGACACTCCTGACACATGCCTGGCCTCAGTGGCTTTCCTTTGTTGCAGAGGCAAATTCTACAGCCCCTTTCTTCTATCCTTAACTCCAGAACCATGTGGCCAAAGCTGCCAAGTTCTGCTGCTTGCTGGGGCTGGAACATGACCCCCTTGTTCAATTACATCTTCATGAGCTTTCTGTTTTTCATGGTTTCCTTCACTGTCTAAGCTTGGCTGTCCAGAAACTGGATCTGTAGACCAGGCTGGCCTCAAACTCAGAGATCCACCAGCCTCTGCCTCCCGAGTGCTGGTATTAAAGGTGTGCGCCACCACACCTGGCTCTAACTTTTTCTTTAATTCCTTTTCACAGGTTGTAAACTTTGCTGGGTAGGATTTTTTTTTTTTTTTTTTGAAACAGGGTTTCTCTGTGTAGCTTTGCGCCTTTCCTGCAACTCACCCTGTAGACCAGGCTGGCCTTGAACTCACAGAGATCCACCTGCCTCTGCCTCCCGAGTGCTGGGATTGAAGGCTTGTGCCACCATCCCCCGGCCCTGGGTGGAGTCTCGCTCTGAGGTCACTACTCCCTTTATTCCATTCCTTAATCCATTTATCTCCTTGAACATAGGATTTAGCTCTATTCCACTTCCTTTGGTTTTTTATTTGCTTAGCTTTCTCCTTTTTATTACAAATCTTCATTAGAGTTATCACTAATAACCACACAACAGTCTACACTAGACTGTTTTGAGATTTCCTATGCCAACAGAATTACTCCAAAACGCTTCACTTTAGCCTCAGGCAGACTCTTTAGACAAGGGCAAAAAACAGCCACACTTCACTAAAATACCACAAGAACAATCTCTAGGCAACATATTAAAATTCTTCTCCTCTGAAACCTCTTGAGTCAGGCCCCCACAGTTCATCAAATCACATTCAGCACCACTATCGTCCATGCTCCTACTAACACGGCCCATTAAGTAGCACTTCAAGTGTTCAGCTGCTTTTCCAATCCACAGTCCCAAGGTCCAAATTCCTTCCAACAAAAACATGGTCAGGCCTATCACAACAATACCCCAGTTAGGGTTTCTATTGCTGTGAAGAGACACCATGAACACGGTGTTATAAAGGTTATAAAGGAAAATATTTAATTGGGGCTGGCTTACAGTTTCAGAGGTTTAGTCCATTATCATCATGGTGCTGGAGAAGGAGCTGTTACATGTTGTTATGTAGTCAACAAGAAGTAGACTGAGACACTGGGAGTAGCTTGAGCGTAGGAGAACTCAAAGTCCACCCCCACAGTAACACACTTCCTCCAATAAGGCCACATCTACTCCAAATAGGCCACACCCACACCAACAAGGCCACACCTACTCCAACAAGGCCACACCTCCTAATAATGCTATTCCCTTTGGGGGCCATTTTCTTTCAAACCCCCATTGTAGTAAGCTTTCTCATCAGAATTTCTTGGGACTGCCAGCCTGCAAATAATGACATGGAGACTTATTATTAATTATGAAAGCTTGGCCTTCATCTTAGGCTTTTTCCCAACTAGCTTTTATAACTCAAATTAACCTGCTTCTATTAATCTATGTTCTGCCATGTGGCTCTGTTATCTCTTCTCTGTACTGTATGTCCGACTTGTTCTGCATCTCGCTGGCATCTTCGCCGCTCTTCTTCCCAGAGTCCCCTCTCTCCCCAGAAGTCTTGCCTATCCTCTCCTACCTAGCCACTGACCATTTAGATTTTTATTAAACCAATCAGAAGGTGCCTTAGGCAGAGACACATCTCTACAGTGTAAACAAATATTCCACAACACACCACAAATGTGGAGGTGTGTGACTGTAATATTGTATTCCCAGTGCCAGGGAGGTGAAGATGGGCAGGTATTGGGGGCTTGCTGGCCAGCTTGCCTAGTCTGGGAAGGAAGAGGAGGAGGAAGAGGAAGGGGAAAAAGCTGGACAGCACTTGAGAAAAGACACCAAAAAGCTGTTCTTTGGTCAAAACCACACTGCCCCAGAGGGTTTGTCCATCATGATCATGGCAATCATGGAACATTCTACCTGCAGGAAGAAGAGAGGAAAGGGCTCCCCATGGCTCTGCAGGATTGTGGGACTGATCACGTACCTACAGGAAGAAGGTTCAGGTTCACCACCCGTGTCCCCGATGATGACCAAGAAGCTACCCCTGGGACCAGCATCAGGTGAAGGTGGGGAAAGAAGCCATGTTGAAGGAAGATACTCAGGGAGCCCTGGCAGCCTCAGGCTTGCTGGCAACTGCGATGTCCCCTCGGGGCTGCTCTCCTGTGTGAAAGTGGATCCTCACAGACCCTAGGATGAGGGTCACCCAAGAAGGGGCGTGGCCATGGGTAAGGCAGCTCTTTGTAGCTGAGGTAGGGGCCTGCAGGGGTGTCAGCCAATTACTGTCCCTCCATAACACACACGGCAGAATGCTGGCAGGCCCCAGAAGGACACGGTGGTGTCCACCGTGGCAAAGCATCAGCTGTCCCCTTTAGATGGGGCATGTGCTCACAAGAGTGCCTTGCTAGTTTGTGTCACTATGGCTGGAGGAGAGAGGCCTAAAGAGTGTAGTTAGGAGGTGTCTTAGTCAGCTTTCAGATATGACAAAAACCTGGGTAATTTACGAAAACAGAAGATTTAGTCAGCTCAATTTTAAAGGCTCAAAGCCCGAACAGCATGGCATCAATTCCGGGAAGGGTCCCCTGTATGTGGGACAGGCAGGGAAAGAAAACCAAAGACACTGGGAAGGGGCCAGTCTTGCTTCTTTGACAGTTACTAGGACCCCATAAAAACTTCATTAATTCCCTCCAAGGGTGGCTAGCTCCCTCCATGATCTAATCATTTCCATCAGGCTTCACGTCTGAAAAGGAAACCTCCCATCAACACACTGGGGACCAAACTCCCAGCACAAGAACACTAAACCATATTTCACCCATGGCAAAATATATATATATATATTTTTTTCCAGGGAGTTTGGAACATAAAAGAGTATAAATGAAGAGACTGAAAAAGAAAAAGGGAAGTCCAAGAAGCCTTGTGGGCCAGGTGCTCTCATACTACTAAGAGATATCTTTATTTCTTTATTTCCTTCTCCATACGTAGTCCAGGCTTGGCCTTGAATTCAGATATGTAGCCCAGGCTAACCTCAAACTTGAGATCCTCCCACCTCTGCCTCCAGCACACTGGATTTACAGGTGTGCTCCCATCAAACTTGGCTCGAGATACCTTTAGAGTTTGGGCAACTGTGTGTTTGTCCTGTAGACTGTGCTGGGTCATACCTTCTATGGGACACTAGTGTCGGTCACCAGAGGTCATCTGGCCACCACAGGGTGGTGACAGAGGGTGATGGAAACTTACCTGGACCAGACAAATCAGGGACAAGAAGACAACCTGGTGAGCCTTTTGTTTGTTTGTTTGTTTTCAAGACAGGGTTTCTCTGTGTAGCTTTGCATCTTTCCTGGATCTTGCTCTGTAGACCAGGCTGGCCTTGAACTCACAAAGATCTGCCTGCCTCTGCCTCCCGAGTGCTGGGATTAAAGGCGTGCGCCACCACCGCCTGGCTCCTGGTGAGCCTTTTTAGTCAGCTCCTCAAATGCAGTATAAAGGATTGTTGTTGCCTGCTAGTGGCAAATATAAATGGTCACAGTACTTGGAGGTGGAGGCAGGGGATCAGGACTTCAAGGTTAGCCTGGGCTACATGAAACCCTGTCCCTTTTTTTCACGAAGGTACTGGTGATGGCAGGCTGCCTTTGTTAGTTTTCTTTGCATTGATAAAACATGATCAAGGCAAGTTATAAAAGAGAGCATTCCGTCTTGGCTTACGGCTTCAGAGGGTTAGAGACCATGATGGAGAAATGAAGGAACAGCGGACAGCTCATATCTTGATCCATAACCATGAAGTAGAAAGAACAAGCACTGAGGATCATGAGTCTTTGATATCTCAAAGCCCACACCCAGTGACACAGCTCCTCCAATCCTTCCCAAACAGTTCCACCAACTGGGGACCAGGTATCCAAACATATGAGCCTATGGGGGCCATTTACATTCAAACCACCACACAGGCATGGACTCGGCTTGGTTTCTTCTCTCAAATTCATCATTTGGTGGGATGAAAAGTTGGTAGCTGGATGGCTTCCCCAATTAGGTTCTTGCTGGGTCTATGAGATTCCAGAGCCCAGAGCCCTAGTCCAGTCTTGCAGACAGCGAAGAGCTGCAAGTCCTGCAGAGAGGAAGACTACCCAGCTCCTACTCCCCGTGAGCTGCCCTCTGTCCTACATGGCCTCCACTGGTCTGAAGTTCAAGGTCACCCTCAGCTACATTATGAGCAAAACACCAAAACCAACACAAGGCTTGTCTCTGTACCAGGCTCACAGGGTACTGGAGGAGGATGTGGAGTCAGCAGTGTTCCTGGGCTATGGATCATAGATCACTCCCCTCTGTCTACAAATCACAGGGGCCCAGGCTGGATCCTCTGGGAGGCGAGCTGTGTGCCCCTTGGCTGGGGAGTCAGTGGCCCAGAACATTAAGCTGAGAGACAGAGAGCCGGCTTCTGCCAAGAGCGCAGGCTGCTGTTGACATCTTCTTTAAACACAGAGAGTGTGCTGGGGCAGTGCCTTGCCCTAAAAGCTTGAAGTTTATCTAGCCAGCGGAGAAAGACCAGAGTGTTTACATCTGCCGTGCGGCTGGTATACACAGAGCTCAGAGGCTCTTAACACACACCCAGCGCGGGGCTCTCACAGAATCTGTCCATCTATGGCAGGCAGGGGAGGAAGTGGTGAAGCACCCTGACCCCCTCGCTGAGTAGGGAGCACGGGTTCATCCTTGAGGCAGCCTGAGTACCTCAGACAGAGGGGACTTGGCATCTACCCAGGATGTTGGCCAATGTGATACTGCAGCCTGGCTGAGGTGAGGAAAAGGGGGCTGTCAGAGTCAGTCTGCCAAGTGGCTCCAGCCCCGGGACCTATGCAGGTGCTTGGACAATCAGCTCAGGGCTAGGAGAAAGAGTTAGGTATCTATCTTCATGAGGTCCTCAGCCAAGACAAGGAGCCAAGTCCCAGCCTGGCAGCGGGAACTCCCCGGAGCTTTCTGTCGAGTGGCTGACATGAGCCTTGAGCTTCGGAGGAAGGCACAAGAGGCCTCTGGTGGCTTTGGACAGAGAGGAGGGACCAGAGGAGGGATGTGGCAATGACGGGATCTTGAGACAGGTTGGGAGATCCTAACTCAATCCAAGTAGGCTAACAGGAAAGGCACGGGCAGAGTGCAAAACAGCTTCTGTTTCTTGGTTCTCTGAAAGTCGGCTTCATCCTAGCTGTGGGCTCCGTCTTGTTGAGCTGCCATGGGTTCTAACTTCGTTAACCCCAGGGTCGCTCTCCCTAGCTCCTGAAGCTGTGCATGGTGCCAAGGCTTGTGGGGAGGTGCCTGGATGGCCACTGAGATTTCTCAGCCCCCTGTTTCTGCAGGGTTCCAGAGAATGGCAGGGGCTGAGGGGCTCTTGTTTCTGAGAGGTGCCTGGAGCCCAGGAATTTGGGGGCTCATCTGGGGAGTGAGAATTGAAAGCCTGTCTCTCCAGAACCCCAACTTGTGGTCATTCCTTCCAGCTCCCCTCAGGGAGAGAACATCCGCTTCTCTGGGCCTCATCATTTTTCCTCCCTCTTGTCCCAAGGAAGCCTTCCTTCTGTGACTCTCCCAGCATCTTTCCAACTCATCATCCTTTTCTCTCTTCGGTGTGGGGAGATATTCTGATTTCCTCAAGGGCATAGAGACTTTTCGTCTTCAGAGCTTCTTAGGAAATGAAAAAAAAATGCATTCCATCCTTCCAATGTAGGGGAGAGGGGCAGGGAAAAGAAAGCTAATTTTCCACATTAAAGCAACCAGGAGCTTATAGTGGTGAGGTCTGTAATCCAGCACTTAGGAGGTGGAGGCAGAGGTTCAAGGTCAGCCTTGGCTACTCGGAAGGTTTAAGGGAGGCTGTGATACATGAGACTCTGGCTACAAAATATAACAAAATACAATAATAAAATAAAGCAATCAGAACACCCACCTCCTGCCTTAGAGAGGAGACCGGCAGGGGGCAACAGCGAGAATTGTGGATGCTGTGTTGGGGACACTTAGTCTGAAGTCACCCTGCTGGTCCTTCAAAGATTCCTGAAAGGTCTCCTCATGATTGTACCAACTTGAACCATTTTGCCAAATGGCCTTTTTCGTTTCTGTTTTGGTTTTGGCGGTGCTGGCTTGATGTGAAGCCCTCGTAGGTGCCGTGTAAGCCGCCCCCACCCCAGATCTGTGTTTCTAGTCCTTTTAATTCTGTGTTTATTTTTATTACATTTATCTGTTTGTTTTGTGTGTCGGGGGCTATGTGTGAGGAAGTCAAAGGCCAACTTTTGGGAACCAGTTCTCTCCTTCTACTGTGTAGGGCCTGAGGATCAAATTCAGGTCATCAGGCTTAGCGGCAAACACCCGCAGAACCATCCTGACAGCCCCCTTTAATTTAATTTAATTTTTGTTTTGTGTGTGTGTGGGGGGAAGTGCATGTGCGTGTGTGCGCACCTGTGTGTGGAGGAGGTCAGAGGTCAATCTTGGTGACCTCAGTGCCTTTCCTCAGGAAAGGTTCTCAGTGGGACCTGGAACCTGCCAACTGAGCTAAGCTAGGCTGGTCAGCAAGCCCCGGGAATCCTCCATCCTTAGTCTTCCAAGCATTAGGGTTACAAACATGGGCCCCATGCCTAGCTTTTTATCTGAGTCCCGGGAGACAAAACTCAGGTCCCTGAGCGTGTGCAGTGAACTTGGATTTTTTTGTGTGTTTGTTTGTTTGTTTGTTTTTTTGAGACAGGATTTCTCTGTGTAACCCTGGCTGTCCTGGAACTCTCTGTAGACCAGGTTGACCTTGAACTCACAGAGATCTGCCTGCCTCTGCCTCTTGAGTGCTGGGATTAAAGGTATGTGCCACCACTGCCTAGAACTTGGATTCTTTTTGTTTGTTTGTTTGGTTTTTTTTGTTTTTTGTTTTTTTGTTTAATGTATACAATATTCTGCTTGCATGTATCCCTACAGGCCAGAAGAGGGCACCAGATCTCATTACAGACAGTTATGAACCACCATGTGGTTGCTGGGAATTGAACTCAGGACCTCTGGAAGAGCAGCCAGTGCTCTTAACCTCTAAGTCATCTCTCCAGCCCCTAGAACTTGGATTCTTAAGCTTGAGCAGTGAGCACTCTATGGACTAAGATACCTTCCCAGCTCCTCATTAAAAACAAACAAACAAAAACATTTTGAAACAGGGTCTCACTAAATTGCCCAGGCTGGCTTTGAACTTGTGATTCTCCTGCCTCAGTCTCTGGAGTAAATGGAATCACAGCTGTGCATCACCAGGTCTGGCTCAAATGGCTTTCTCAACCACTGATCTTGACTCAAGGGTGACCTCAGCAAGGTCACTTAAATCAGTGATTCTCAACCTTCCTAATGCTGCGACCGGTTAATACAGTTCCTCATGTTATGATGACTCCTTTACCATGAAATTATTTTCGTTTCTACTTCATAACTGTAATTTTGTTATTGTTATGAATCGTAATGTAAATATCTGTGTTTTCTGATGGTTTTAGGTGACCCCCGTGAAAGGGTTGTTCGATCCCCAAGGGGGCTCATGACCCACAGGTTGAGAACTGTTGACTTAATTTTTACTGACCTCATAGGCGGGGATCACAGGCTAGTGCTGTTATGGCTGGAGTAAACTGGAAATGACACCAGACTGGCCCTCACAATCCGCATTTGGGTTACTCGTGTCTATTGAAAAGGCCTCAGGCAGCTGGGAGATCAGCCCTCCTGACACAGAAGGAACAGGGAGGGATGGAAGTGTTGTATGTCTTCAACTTATATAGAATCCCATCTAAGCTTATCGTATTTGTTATAATAACTTCACACACACACACACACACACACACACACACACACACACACACACACACAAACACACAATGCTTAGATCTACATTCATTCTCTCTGCACCCAGGCCAGCCTCGGCAACTGTGGGACCTGGCCTCAAACACACAGCTGCTTTCTGAGCCTTGAAACCTTCTCCCTTGACTCTGCCCAGGAGCTGTGACAGTCACCTCTGTGGTCACCATGACAGCTCACTAGCATGTTTATTGTCAAACATGGGTCTGTGTCTTTCATTTTACGTGTTTGTGGGAGACTGGGGTGGGGGGCACACATGCACTTGGGTGCTCCTGGAAACCAGAAGAGGACATCAGATCCCCTGGACCTAGAGTTACAGACAGTTCTGAGCTACCGCATAGATGCTGGGAATTGAACCTGGGTCTCTGAAAGAGCAGAGACCTGTCTCCAGCCCATCTTCCTTATTTTTTGAGGTGATGTCTCTTACTGAGCCTGGGGCTCATCAATTTGGCTAGGCTGCTAGGCCAATGAACTCCAGGAACCTTTCTGTCTCTAGTCTCCCCAGCCCTAGCGTGGGAATTACAGGTGCACACTGCCCTGTCTGACTTTGATGTGGCTTCTGGGAATCCAAACTCAGGTCCTCATGCTTACCCAGCGGCCACTCTACTGAGCCATCTCCCCCAACCCATGTCCAGGAAAATTAAATGACTTGTCCAAGATGGGATGGTCAAAGTCTCACCACTGGCTTCTCCGAGCTGGAAGTTTCTCCAGAATGTCCCCAGAGTAGGAAGTCTTCCCACAGATACAATGTACTCATCTACTCTTTTTGTTTGTTTGTTTGTTTTTTGTTTTGTTTTTTCTTTCGCCTTTTTAAAAAGATTTATTTATTTATTCATTTATTTATTATGTATACAGTGTTCTGCCTGCATGCCAGAAGAGGGCACCAGATCTCATTACAGATGGCTGTGAGCCACCATGTGGTTGCTGGGAATTGAACTCAGGACCTCTGGAAGAGCAGTCAGTGCTCTTAACCTCTGAGCCATATCTCCAGCCCACTCATCTACTCTTTAATCCTTAGATACTAACGGGTACCACATCCTCCAGGAAGCCTTCAAGTACTTCCTGTCGGCCACTCAGTAACACTTGCATGTGCTTCTGTGCCTGTCCCTTGTCTCTTTTGTGAGGGACAGAGATGATCAGTCTTGCACTCTCCTGTGACCACCGACAAAGCCACAGCCATGCAGTTTCCCAGCTGAAGTTCCCAGGAGGCTGAAGTTCAGGCGAGGTACTCACTGACAGAGCTCGGACTGGAACTCAGGCCTCCAGGCTCCCTGTTACTGGCCAGGGCTTCCTGCTTAACACTGAGTCTTCTGCAGAGTCCCTTAATCATTGTTGCAGCAAGCTTTTGGCCATCCTGGATGATGCTGGCCTGAGCACCGAGGGAAGCCGTGTCTTTCTCATCTCTGATTCTCCCTTTCCACCCCTCTTCCTTCCAGGGTTCAGCCTCCCTGTCCGGTTTGGGTGACCGTACCCTTACTTTCTGTAATACACAGGCAGTGCCACCAGGGGGCAGACTTACAACACAAATCCAGTGACTACAGTATGCAGTTTTTGTTTTCCGTAGAACTAGGATTTATAGCCCTGGCTGGCCTGGAACTCACTCTGTAGACCAGGCTGGACCCAAATTCACAGAGATCCACTTTTATCTACCTCCCAAGTGCTGGGATTAGAGGTGTGTGCCACCACGCCTGGCCCTGTGACTACAGGGCTTTCAGGAGCCTCTCCATTAGACGATGGTGGCTGTGGCAGTGGCCAAGCCTGAAGTCAGGGCACCCTCAGCGGCTTCTTTCTCTCTCCGTCTCTCCACTCTATGGCTCCTGTCCATGCAGCAGCTTATATTTCTTAGCCCACCAACCTCTCTCCACGCATGCTCACTCTCATGCCCCAATTTGTTTACCAAGAGCTATGAACGATACTGCTTCATGCCCTAACGAGGCCAGTGGCCCCTCAACTTTGCAGCACATTGAAATGATGCGGGGAGCTTCAAAAGCTCCAGATGCCCACACCACACCTGAGACCAGTGGAGTCAGGATGCCTGGGGCAGGCAGCAGGTGCAGGGATTTTGAAAGAGCCCCAGATGACTGCAGTGTGAGGCCAAATTTAGACACCGCCCTGAGACTCTTCTACGCCTTTCCACCTGGGCTGTTCCAGCCCATCTGTCAGGCCCTTATGTAACATGGCTCCTTTTCCTGGAATTCAAAGAATTAACTGAAGGCTCTCCATGCCTGCACACTCGTTACTCAGTACTTGTTTTCAACAGACTTCCTGCTGTTTCTACATGTGACAGCTTGAGCATAACAGCTTTCCAACACGGGAGGTGACTTTTATAAACAAAGATTTACTACAGGACATGGTGGCACACACCTTTAATTCCAGGCCCTGGGAGGTAGACAGAGACAGGAGGATCTCTAGAAGCTCGAGGCCAGCCTGGTCTACATAGTGAGTTCCAGGGCAGCCATGATCACATCGAAGGAGCCGGGGTGGGAAGGGTACTTCCTGGTGGTGTATACCTTTGACTCCGGCACTCAGAGGCAGAGGCAGGTGGATCTCTGTTAGTTTCAGGCCAGCTGAGGGCACACAGCGTGACCCTGCTTTGTCTGTGTGTGATTATGTGCACATGTGTGCAAGTGCCCGAGGCTTGGGGTCCTTCTGCAGCTGCAGTTACAGTTAGGAACCACCTGATGTGGGTGCTGGGAGCTGAACTCAGGTCCTCAGCAAGAGCAGGAAGATCCCTTAACTGTGAGCTGCCTCTGCAGCCTCGGAGGTCATTTTTATCCTTGCCACTTTGAATTCTGCTCCACATTCTGATTTTGGCAGTTGAACCATTTAGAGGAGTGGTTCTCCTCCTGTGGGTCGTGAACCCTTTGGGGAGTCAAAGACCCTTTCACAGGGGTCACCTAAGACCATCGGAAAACACAGATATTTACATTATGATTCATAACAGTAGCAAAATCACAGTTATGAAGTAGCAATGAAAATACTTTTATGGTTGGGGGTCAGCACAACATGAAGAACTGTATTAAGGGTCGCAGCATTAGGAAGGTTGAAAACCACTGCCTTAGAGGGTTTCATGCATAGCAACATGTTTTTTCTTTCTGTGTAGGTTTAACTGGCAAGGCATCTGTTCTCATTTATTTATTTATTTATTTATTTATTTATTTATTTATTTATTTATTTATTTAGTGTGTGTGTGTGTGTGTGTGTGTGTGTGTGTGTGCCACCTCACGCCACTTCCAGCAGTGGGTTCTTTCCTTCCACCTTGTGGGATCTGGGGATGGAACTCAAGTTGTCACCCTTGGCAGCAAACATCCCTACCCACTGAGCAATCTTGCTAGCCCCAGACCAAGGTTGAATTCTCAGTATTGACGGCCCCCTATCGGACAGGGGCTCACCGCCAAGAAACAGGAATCCCTCTGCCCTGAGGATGTCGCACCTTCCCTCCTGGTCCTGTCCTTCCACCAGGGCTCAGGAGAGTGAAGTGCCACTGGTTCTCGCCATTGGAGAGGTGGGACTCAGTTTCCCCCCTTGACTTAGGCCTCCTGATTCTCTTAGTAGGGGAGAGGGATAAGGGAACACACAGCCCTGACTCAATCATGGGAATGGCAGGGTCCACGTGAGCCAACTTTGTAAAGGTTACACTTCTGCTTTGTAGCTGGACGTTTTCTGTGTGAGCGGATACTATAATCCAGCTGTGACCCATGAAGATGCTTATTAAGCGTGAGCCATCAGTTAGCTGTGCCCGGGGCCATTCACACTGACTGCTGACGGCCCCTCCCACAGCAAGCTGCAGAGCTGTGTCCTTCCCCAAGCTTCCATCAGAGACCCAACTCCTCAGACATTTGATGGAAACCTTGCTGGGTCCTGGAGGGCTCAACTCTGTGCTTGACGACTCCCTGGCTCCTTTCTCTACTTCCTGTATTTTAACTCAGAGCATTTCAACTTCCCCTTCCCTGCTTCTCCTTCCTGTCTCATGTACCAATCCCTCTGGACCCTGCTCAGAAAATCGAAGGCCCTTCCCATAATAAAATTCGATTGTCTGTTCCCCACAGGAGGGACTACATTGTCTTTTTTTTTTCTTCCTTATGAGATAGCACCAAACCTTTGTGAGGTGAACAAGACAGACAGGACTTTATCGGAATCAAGAGGAGGCGACCTACAATTATCCAGACCCTTAGACACCTACAGGACCTGGAACCTGGGGTTAGCCTTCACCACCCCATGGCTGCCCCAATCTTCCCTGCAGTCAGGAAGCAGCATTCTTTCTCCCTCTCCGAGCAAATGACCCCACCTATTTCTCCAAGAGGAGAACCCAGCCTCTTTGGAGTGTCCTGGAGAGTGCCAGCAGAGGCGCCATAAGATAGCCTTTCTTGAGCTGGGCATGGTGGCACATACTTTTAATCTCAGCATTCACGAGGCAGAGGCAGGTGGATTTCTATGAGTTTGAGGCCATCCTGGTCTATAGAGCAAGTTCCAGGACAACCAAGGCTATACAGAGAAACCCTGTCTCAA
>CABHPH010163015.1:0-41823 GCA_902168325.1 Peromyscus nudipes
ATTTTTTAACTATTGATTTCTTAAAGTATGTTTCTCGGGGTTGAGGATTTAGCTCAGTGGTAGAGCTCTTGCCTAGCAAAGCACAAAGCCCTGGGTTCAGTCCTCAGCTCTAAAAAAAAAAAAAAAGAAAAAAAAAAAAAAAAGTATGTTTCTCATATAAAAAAATCAGTACAATCTAGAAACTTAAGAATATAAATTATTGGGTCACTAGTCAGAACCCTGGGTATTAACAAGTTCCCAGTTGACTGACTGAGACACATGTAAAGTTCTGAAGGCAAACTTTCACAGAGTGAATTACAGCAGCACCTGAAGTTTTCTAGGCCGTCCAACCATTCTGAATATTGGCTATTAACAGTCCACAGCTGCACTCTTCTGAGAATTAGTCTCAGCCTAAGAGTGTGGTGGAATAATCTTTTTGTACACCGTGAAGAGGTATCTCTGTAAAAGTACCTTCTAATTGGTTTAATAAAGAGCTAAATGGCCAATAGCTAGACAGGAGGTATAGATGGGACTTCCAGGCACAGAGAGAACTCTGGGAAGAAGAGAGGCAGAGAAGCCAGCCAGATTCAGAATGAGTCAGTCACACAGAATGGGATAGAGGTAAGAGAGTAACAAAAATATAGGTTAATTTATGTTATAAGAGCTAGTTAGGAACAAGCCTAAGCTGTAGGACAAGCTTTCATAATTAATAAGAAGTGTCTGTCTCCGTGTCATTATTTGGGAGCTGGCTGGTGGGACAGAGAAAGACTTGTTACATAAGAGAGCTCACCTAGGAATGCCAGGAAAGCCACACCCTCTCCAAAAGTGCCCCCATGGTAACTTAGATGTGGAGATCAAAAAGGCCAGTCCCCTCCCTTTGTGGTGGACAAACTCTATGCTGTGCTTCATGTACCAGAATTTCCTCAAGGAATCTATGGGACCTATTTCTGACTAGATGCCTTTTTCTGCCTTCTCCTATTCCCTTCCACACTTCTTGTGAGGGCACTCCCTCGATAAGTTACCGATACAGCAATTTCCATCACAGGAAACCAACCAAAAACAGTGCTACTCCATGATGGTGGGGTGTTTACAGTGTGGTGAGGCAAGGTCTGCACTGAGAAGCAGAAAGTTTAAGTTGACAAGGCTGAAGGGAGCCTGTCTATGAAGTTCTTGGTAAATCACTCTACAAAAATCATCTAAATACACACAAGCACATGTGCAGAGTAAACTTCGGGGCATATAAAGTATTGACATGAGAGGAGGAGAGGAGTCATTCAGACTTCACACCCAGGAAAACATCCTCCCTATCTGCAGTGAACAACATTTTATGTTCCACATCTCATGGGAACAGGTCCCCAGCCCTTAACACAACTGAACCCATGGTGGAAGTACCATTCAGGCCATAAAACTCAGTGTGTAGACAGTACCGCCAGCCAAAATGAAAACAAAGACTTACTCCACCAAAGTCCATAGCTATGGGAAAGTCTCTGAGTGTATTAACCTTGCTTTTTGGCTTCAATAGTTTGCTTCTGGCTAACTGTTCCTGTTAACTGAAGTTTGTCAGCTCAGGATATGGTTTTTGTACTTAAAAGCTCACTCTGAGAAAGACTCGGGGCTATGCTGGGATCCCAAACACCCAGTGTATTCGCCAGCCAGCTAGTAAAGACTTTCTGTTGCCTTAAACCCATGTCCATGTAGTCTTCTCTGGTGGATAACCCACAACATCATGAAGCATCAGAAATGTGCAGACTTTGAAAACCACAGAGGTTAGGAACTACATGATCACTTCCAGAGAGAGATTTTTGAAAATCTGAAAAAGAAAGGACTGATAAAGTGAAGACCTGAACTAATTCTTACATGGCAGAGTGGAGAACTCTGAGAAAGTGGACCCTGGACTGAGGAGAGATGGTGGAAGCCAAAGAAAGTTCAGTAAGATTTGCCTTGGACTCCCCACTGACCCCTCCGTTTTCAGGAGCTTCTTGACTTGACAAATTAAGCTCCTACTATTGAGTACTAAGTTTGGTGAGCATGTTAAATTTCTCTTCTAAACCCTTCCATTCTCCTTTCTTCTCATGATACTTAGTATTACGTGTCACCTTCAATAGGATACAGGATGCTCAGGTACCTGGTAAAGCATTATTTCTATGGATGTGAGAGAATTTTCAGAAGAAATTGACATTTGAAATCAGCAGGATAAGAAAAAAATGTTCTCTCATTCTTGTGGGTATGCACCATCTGATTTGCTGAGAACCGAGACAGAACAAAAAGTCATAAAGGTGAGTTTCTCTCCTTTCTACACTGGGCCATCTACTGTCCCCTTTCCCTGTAAGGTCATTAGCACCTTGTTTTGAAGCCTTTGGGTTCAGTCCAAAGCACTCCACCAGCTTGCTTGGTGCTCTGGCTTGTAAACACCTGTCTCTGGACTTCTTGGCCTCTATAATCTCATGAGCCAATTCCCATGAAAAGTCTCCCTTGTATATGTGTTATCTGTACATACCTGGTTAGTCCTGTGGCTTTGGAGGACCCTGATAAATACATAGAAATCTTTCTGCTATAGAAATTATTGCTTCTACCAGGGCTTCTTTCTAAATTACACCAGTGCAACATGGGAATCCTTTCAATAGCCCAAACTTCTCCCATTTTTCTGATGTCCAAGTAAGGACACACAAAAAAAATTAAGATATCCTAGAAGTATTTCCTTGGTGGAACAAAATTTTAAAAGACAGGTAAATGTTCTCCATCCCGGAAACCTGACTAATTCTCCACTGCTAGTTCCAGCAAAGAGGGACCTTTTCCTTTCTGACCTGCACTAGGTCAGAAAACTAGAAATGCCTGGAGGATCTTCCTTCTATTGTGCTGGCACAGACAGGACCAGTTCCTGAAGAATGCCAGTTCTCTAAGAATAAAGGGGACTAGAGCCACAAACAGGCACACGCCATTTCTGGGTTCCTGCACTAATAGTGTCTAAAGCCAAACCTGCCTTGAAATTTTTCAGTAATGCATTAAATGATGCCTGGGATTTTTCTTCCACATTAATAGTTTTTCTGTCACTCCCAACAGGGGCCCTAACGTAAGATGCTTTCCCTCTGAGAAAGTAAATGCAGTGAGAACCCTGCCTCCCTCTAAGCTTGACTCTTTCTCTGGAGGACCTCTCACTGCCTCTTCCTTCCTCCTGTTCATGTTCTGGGACTATTCCCAGAAGTCCATTCTGCTTGAAGAGCTCCATGTGCCTTCTCCAGGAGAAGTAACTCTCTGTCTTACTCCTTCACATTATTCTGGTGGGGACATCTTGTTTTCCAATGAGCAGCCTTCGGTCAGGATTACATAAAAGCACGCTTCAAAAAATGGAAGCCCAGCAGTAATTCAAACTTTTACTATTCCAAAACCCTCAAATTTTGATTCTCTCACACGGCCTTTTGGACTTTCCTCTGGTGAGCCCGGGAAGCTCTCTGTGTATAAGAACACAGTTGGGGATGAGCTCACGCTGCTTCCTCCCTCCAGAGCAAGGCAGGATGTCATCGCCTTTGGACAGATCATAATGTGGTTAGTGTTTATCTTCATTGCTGCATGTGGTATACATTTGCTAAATTTAAGATGAATATGTTTGTTTAAACTTCTAAACTACACTTATTAACTGAAAAACACTGTCCCCAAAACGTGAGCACTACTATGCCAATTAATTATCTTGAATCCATCTGAACAGAACAGATTTTAGAAAGTCACTTAGAAGGTTTTGGCTGTTCTTTCTGAAATGTTTTTGATGGAGTTTTAATGTTTTAAAAGTCTGACAGCTGCTCCTGAAAATGAAATTCTGTTTGTCAGCAAGCTACAGCTAACTCATTTCAATAAATAGGTGATCTGTTCTCTTAGAGAAGGGTTGAAAGCACTCGCTGACATTCGAGTGGAAAAGAAAACTGGGCAATTTGAAGTGGTTAGTGGAGTGAAATCTCAAATCAGATCCTGTGAATGTGAGAGAGAGACTGGGCACCCAGCAGACTGCTTTGGTCTGTCTCTGAGGAAAGGGATCAAATTGCAAATAATACTTGTCTACCACCTGATGTAGGAAAAGAAAGATGACAATATGGTAATCTAGTTCCTCCATAAACACTTTCTTGTTTATTGTTAAAAGACCCATCATGTAGAGCAGCTTCCTGGACTTCGTGTTTCTATGTATTAACAAATATTCTTATTGTGGATAATATTAAGCCAGACATTATTTTCCAAAGGCTTTTTATTAAAAGAAATGCCATTTCTAGGAGCTAAGGAGATGGCTCAGTGGATAAATGCTTGCCATTAAAATATAAGGACTGGAGTTTGGATCCCCAGAACCCATGTAAAGCCTTGGTAGGCATGACAACCCACCTGTAATTCCAGCCTCAAGGATCCCCAGAACAAGACTAATCGTAGCTAAGAGTTCCAGGTTTGATTGAGAGAACTTAGCTCAATGAATGATATGGAAAACAGTTAAAAATACGTCAAGCCTCCACATGC
Source organism: Peromyscus nudipes (assembly GCA_902168325.1). Lineage (NCBI taxonomy): Eukaryota > Metazoa > Chordata > Mammalia > Rodentia > Cricetidae > Peromyscus > Peromyscus nudipes. The sequence goes on from CABHPH010163015.1 coordinate 4,471, forward strand.
ACATGTACACACACACACACACACACACACACACACACACACACACACACGTGCGCGCAAGTATATATATATATATATGCTATACACACTGACACAGATGTGAAAATAGAAAAAGAAAAAAAAAGCCTCTTCTAATGATTCCTAAATGTACCCAGCAGTTTGCTTGACCAGATTAGCAATGCCCAGCTTCTTTGTACATTTGGCACTTTTAATTGTCTATTGATCCACAATTGACTCTTTACCTTAAAAACACAAGTACATGCCATCAACATGTGGCTGTAAAACGACAGAACCCACAGTGTCTTTTTCAACACAGAGAGTATCATGCAGGTTCCGAAAGGCATCCAATGCAATGACTGACTTAGTCAAAAGAGAGCACTGAGACAGCCCTGGGGGGATGCAACTAAAGGTAAGATTGTAAGAACCTTGAGTTGGTGAAGAGGACACACCCTGAGCCACAGCTGATAGCCCTGTGGGGATGTGACCTAGCATTGAACTGAGTCCTAATGCCGTAATGTTATTCCCATAGATTAAAGCACCTCTCAGCCCTCATCAAGAAACTTCTATTAGCAATAGATGGCGATTGAATGGAGATCCACAGTCAGCTGAGATGCAGAGACTATGAGGCTGTGGGATGATCAGCTTAGACGGGTATTGGTGAAATTATTAAGGCTACTCCACGTAGTTAAAAGGGAGATTTATTTAGTGGCGTAACTTACAAATGAAGGGATAGGTAGGTTGCGGGTTCTGAGAAAGATGCAGCGCAGTCCGGCGGTGTTCTCTGGAGAACTCTCCTCCGTCTACCTCTAGCGTCCAGGATCCAGGCAACAAGAGAGCATGGCACATCCGGATCTCAGGTCTTCAGGGCCCTCTCTTGGCCCTGCCTTGTAGGCGTGATAGTTACCGAAGCCTCAATAGGGGTTGGAACTTCCAGACCAAAGCTGGAATGACTACCTACTACAGACGGGATATTGATGTCACATGCCTTCCTCCCAAATCTCAAGGATCATTGCAGAAGAGGGGGCAGAAAGATGATGAAAGCCAGAGGCTGTGGATGGATAGAAGGAAAGTGTCCTCTGGACAGAGCAGGGCAGCTGCACATATGAGCTCACAGCAGTTATGAAGGTATACATAAGTCCCATGCACACCCAAGCCAGACCAAATCACAGCATGGAGAGGGGAGGTGGACATGAAATCCACCCCTAGCTAAGTAACTATTGGCAATTGATAGCTTTGGGGAGAGGGAGAGTCAATTTTCTTTAAGAGTGTAGCACCTGGTAAGTTGACCATGAACCAGTGGAAGACCATACATCCAAGGATATGTGGGCAGTACAAACTGGGCTTGAAAAAGGACACAAAGTTGGATGGGTAGGGAAAGGGGCATAGATATTTGAGGAGTGGGAAGGAGTGAATATAATCAAAACACATTGTACAAAGTTTTCAAAGAACTAAGAAAGAAAAGAAAAGGAAGGAAGGGGAAAGATGGACAGACTGGTTCTCATAGTGCACCAAGTAATCCCAGAGTAGCCCTAACTATTGCTTTTAGGATCATCCAGTGCCTCTTGACCCACCACAGAATGGGAGCAGGTAAAAAGTTTAGACAAGTCCTTTCCACTACCCACTATTCAGTATTGCCAGTGCCAGTACTGACAGAGTATTAAGAAGAATCATTTTGGAAAGAAGGAAGGGAGCGGGGAGGGAGAAGAATAATATCAATAACAATAACAACAAAAAGTCAAGAAGATGTAGCTTTCATGGCCCCAAAATAGCATCAAAAATGGAGAATAGGAACGCTTCCCTGAAGTTGAGATAACCATCATATACCAAACTTGTCTATTCCACTTCAAACTCGACATACTCTCCACTCTTCTGATCCCAATGTAACCAAAAAGATATATAGATAGAGAGATAGAGATAAGTAAGTTTTCCCTAAGCACTAAATCCAATGGCTTGTCGCAGCCGTGTCCAAACCTGACCCAGAAGCAAGTGAACGTTTATTTTGGCTTGTGGTTTCTGTCTCAGCTTCAACGGCATTTGTGCTCCTTTCTTTGCCAGACTTCACATTTTCCCTCTCGTTTTGCTCTGCTTTCTGTTTTCTTTCTCACTGTAAATCCGGGGAAGTGACAGGAGCCATAAACCCCCCTGCAGCCTGAATCAGACCCTATGCATACCCTTTCCTCCACCAAAGAAATTGGTCCCTTGCTTTGAAAGTTCTCAAGACATGGACAGAAGCCATCCACACACTTTGCAGGAATGTAATACAAATTGCGTCTTATCCAGCCCCAGCAGAGCTCTTTTTACCTTCTTAAATCTAAGGAGCCTGGCTTCGCTGTCCACACTGCTATCAGCACATGGCATTCTGAGTTCCTACCAGAGTCGTCCATGAAGCTCTGCTTGTAGCCTTCTGGGGCTTCTCTGGCCCACAGTTCCAAGTGCTTCCAAATTCCTCCAACAACGCAGTTCCAGGTGACTACAGAGCACATGATCAGGTGTTTTACAGCATTTCTCATTACCGGTTTTCTATATTAATTGGTTTTCTCATCACCGTGACCAAATACCTGACAGGAAGAAACTTAGCTGTTGAAGGGTTTCTTTTGACTAATGGTCTAAGGGCACAGTCCATCAGCACGTGGAGGGAATATCAGAAGGAATGCTCTCAGCTGTGGTAGAGACAATGTGGAAGCTGCTTGCTCACATCTGGGTGGAACAGAAAGGATAAGCAGGACAGAAAATGGGGCCCAGATAGAAACCTGAAGGCCTGTCCCAGCAGTGACCCACTTCCCTCCAGCTAGGCACCACTTTCTGGAGATCCTCCCCAAACAGCACCACCAACAAGGAACAAGTATTCAAACACATGTGCCTGCAGCATACATGTCACACTCAAACCATAACATGTAATGAGGTATAGTCACAACAATTTCCCAAGGGGAAAAAAAAAAAGCTGTAGACTTTGGGCAAACTGCACACATTCACTGGGCATTAGTTTTCTTTTATGTGGAACACATTTTAGATGTACTAAAATTTTAGATGTACATGAAATATTAGGAACGCGTTTGTAGATAGATGATCTACATATAGCACTTACCTCAATGCTAGTTCTAAGACAGGCACACAGCAAACATTAGCTGACTTCCTTTTCTCCCTTACTCCTCATCCTGTTTATGGAATACATGGCTTTGGGCCCTGCTACAAAAATTTTAGGCATCAGTAAGCACATGCGAGATCACTGACAGGAAAACTCACCCCACGAGGTTTTACTAGTCTGGCAGGTCAGAAACCTGAGAGTTCTAAGGAAGGGATACACATGTTTCTTACAAGAATGGGTTTATTGTGAGGCTGCATGGGAACAAAAAGGGAGTTCTTAGAACAAAGTCCTGGCAGGGGTGGCCAATCTTTTGGCCTCTCTAGGCCACACTGGTATCTACAAAGACCACATTCAAGAACTGCACAATCAAATGACACACAAATGGGGCAGAAAACTCACACTACTTTAAGGAATTCATTATTGTGTGTTGAGTCACATTTACAGCTATCCCAGACTGCATGTAGATTATGGGCCATGAATTGGAAATCGCTGTGAGCAGAGTGACATACAGCAAACCCATAAGACCTTCAAGAATACTACCTATTTTACCAGGACAAGAACCTGAGCCTTCGGTTAGATTGGCTATCATCAAGAAAACAAGTCACTACAGGGACTAGAGATGTGGGTCAGCAGTTAAGGGCACATGAAGTGCTTTTGCAGAAGACCCAGGTCAGGTCCCCAGAACCCGCATGGCAGATCACAGCTGTCTAACTCCAGTTCCTGGGAATCAGATGTCCAGTTCTAGCCTCCTCAGGCACATGCATACATGTGGTGCACATGAGCTCATGCTGGTGCACATACACATTCAAATATTTTTAAATAAATCTTGGGGCTGGAGAAATGATTCCACTTGTTCTTGAAGAGGATGCAGACTTAGTTCCCAGAACTCATGTGATGACTCACAACTGTCCTCAACTTCAGTTTCAGTGAATCTGACACCCTCTTCTGACCTCCTCGAGTACCAGGCATACATGTGGTACACCAACATGCAAGCAGGTGAAACATACACACACACACACACACACACACACACACACACACACACACACACAATCTTTTGTAAAAAAGAAACTGAAAGACTATCACAAATGATGAATAGATAGTGAAAAGGTGACACATCACATATATACATGTTAGGATTTTATGAAGCTGCAAAGAAAAATGAAATTACAAAATTCACAGGAAGGGCTGGAGAGATGGCTCAGAGGTTAAGAGCACTGACTGCTCTTCCAAAGGTCCTGAGTTCAAGTCCCAGCAACCACATGGTGGCTCACAACCATCTGTAATGAGATCTGGTGCCCTCTTCTGGCCTGCAGTCATACATGCTGTATACATAATAAATAAATAAATCTTTAAAAAAAAAAAAGGACTGGAGAGATGGCTCAGAGGTTAAGAGCACTGCTTGTTCTTCCAAAGGTCCTGAGTTCAATTCCCAGCAACCACATGGTGGCTCACAACCATCTGTAATGGGATCTGGCGCCCTCTTCTGGCCTGCAGGGATATGTGCAGACAGAACACTGTATATGTAATAAATAAATCTTTAAAAAAAAAAATTCACAGGAAAAGATTATAGTAAGTGAGAGGACCCAAGCTCAAGAGGACGAAAACCACATGTTCACTCTCATAAATGGATCCTTTTTTTTTTTTATGTACAAGTGTTTGTGTGAGGATTACTGTGTTTGGGAGCCAAGAAACTGGAAAGGGTACCATGCAGTGGTGGGAGGGGCTTTTGTGGAAGGGAGAGCAGGGGAGTTGCACACATAACGGCGATACTAGGGGTAAAATGTTTAGCAAGGTGGGGGGCAGGAACATGGAGGGAGAGGAGTAAACGGGGGAGGGGGTCAACCAAACCAGAGAACAAATGAAAAAGCCGTAAGCAAACCTGATATATGATACACATATTTTAAAACAATCTAAAGAGTCTGAACAGAGGTACCTTGTATAAGCACATAAAGCTGCCCACACCAGGAAGCAATGGAAATGAAAGCCCCAGTGACAGATTTGAGAAGGCCCCTGAGGTCCCCAAAATAATGCAGGTTATTGCCGCTAGAACTAGAAAGTAAGACCCTAGTCCAGAAGATACCACCCACTTCACTCACAGGCAGAGGAATCTAGCTGGAAATGTCCTCTCTACTGGCTAGCCTCATGGTTCTGGAAGCAGTTCTACAGACTGCTAGGGGAATGCAGTCATCAGTAGTAGTGTTTAGCTGTGGGCCCCACATGCTACACAACCAAGTTGTCAGGCAAGACACGCCCACTGGTACAAGGGTGGCAAGCCTGTCACGGGTGCAGTCAACCACTTCCAGATTGGATTGGAGGCCTGCTCCGCAGGAGGGAATTCAGGCCTGATGCTGTAAGCAAAAGTCCACAGCTAAGGAAGGCAGAAACTCAACTGAGGAAGCTACGGCTGTTGCTTTTCTAAAGGAACATGATGTGTCCACTAAATTGCCTTCTAAATAATTTTGTTTATGCCCATAAGTCAGGGCCGCTGTCAGCTTTGGTCAGAGCAGCTTATTTTTACAGTGGACAGTGGTTCCTGCAGAGATGCCTACTCCTCGAGTGCTGAGAATAACTCACTGTTAAGTTATGTCAAGCCCTAAATGAAACTTCTATATTACCCCTCCAAGGCTCAGTAAACATCTCTAAAGAGATAAAGAAGAGATGTAAGAAGTGGAGGAAGGGCTGAAGTGCGAGGGAATAGTTTCTTCCAGGCGTAACGTGGCATTGCACCCCTGAACTCTCAGCAGCTGTGATTATCAGCACAAGACCTTGACAAGATTAGGCCCATCAAGCTTCTGTCAGAGGCAGAGAGGACCACGAGACCCCATCCCACCTCTGAGGTTATAAATGAAGCTCATAGCTGCTGAGGAGCTGGAGTCCGGGAGATGGAGAGATTTTCTTCCATCATGTAGCCATAGTAAAGTTATCAATACTCCCATAAATAACCCCTTACTGATGCTCCAATAAGCAATCCTCATTAAACAAAAAAGAAAAGATATGACAACAGAAACGGGGTCTGGTGGGAAAAAGGGAGAGGGTCTGTGGCACAAGAAAAGATTTGGGGCAAATATGATTGAAATACAGCATCTGTATGAATATGTTCAAAAAGGCATTTTTCTAAAAAAGTAAATAAATAAATATTAATGTCATCCAAAACAAAATAACTTGAACTTTTACTGACATGCATTTCTTTGTCCATGCAGTGTGTGTATTTTCCAATAGTTGAATTGCAGTGAGTCAGTTTACCCCCATTTGTGTGGTTCACTGCTATTGTACAGGGGTCATACAATCACCTGGAGATTACTGATAGCCTCAACTGGCCCTGCATGTGGTTAATTCCAAGGTATGTCCCCTGCTCTTCATAATGACTAGGCTGTGACCAAGGTGGCAACATTCACTCTGGTCAGTTATGGGAGTCTTAACCCACTCACTTTAAAACCAAAGTTACCTAATCATTTGCCCACAAGAGCCCACTGCCGTTTTATCCTATCCTGATATGAAGAATACCTACCACTTCTCAGTAAACTCATCATTTCTCAGAACCATTTTATCTTCAAATATGGTGCTACAAAGAATTCCGAGTAGAATATACAGAGAGACAATAAGGGAAGCGAGATTTCAAAGAAAGAGAATAATTCACCTTTTAGCCATGTTATTACGCTGATCTCAGAAGAGCAGGAGGAGTCATTGCCTAGATCCCTAAACTGAGGGAGTAAGTTAACAGTAGGAATATTATCAGAAACAGGTAAAATAATGGGTTCCCATAGGATGAGACAGGTATTTTAAGTTGTAGATGGTCCTTATTTACATATTTGAGCACAAACACAATGAGGATGATAGAATATAATAACATAATATGGTAAATGAATCCCCCTTCTAATTTTTTGGAATGCAGAAGTATGAGATTTAGTCTGCTGGCCACACTGGAAAGAGGAACAACTAAAAAGGTACACACACAAACAGACACACACCACACCCAAGCATATCTTCCTCAGTACATTTTTTTCTTTATTTCTTTTTACATATTTTCTAAATTTTAAGTGCTATATATCATGCTGGTCACCTAATAGGAGTTAGAGGCAGCCCTGTAAGTAAAGAAAACAAGAATGATGTTCATATGTTGCCATGGCTTGAATGTGACCCCCAAAGATCCTATGTTGGAAATTTAATCCTCAAATTTGTATGTTAATGATGTTTGGAAATGGAGCCCTTGGGAAATCATTAGGCTGAGCCAAGGTCATGAGGGTAGGGGCTTTCTGATGGCCTCAGTGGCCTGTAAGCAGAAGAGAACGGATGACTGGACAAGATACCCCTCTCATGCTCATGGGCCTCCCAGCCTCCAGAAACAAGCAAACCTCTACTCTGATAAATTACTTAGTCTCCTGTATTTTTTTATGGATAGGAAAAACAGATTAAGACATCTAGAGATAGCCAAACTGCAAGCACACTTTTAGGAAATTCTTTAAATTTGCATGTGAAATTTTACCCCACTTCACCTACTGGGAGAAAGATTTAAAAGAGAGAAGCCTGAGCCCTGAGTCTGTATGACTTAACATTTTCTCATTTTGTAGTTCACCTTCTTCACCCCCAAACAAGCTGAAATCCTACATGTGCCAAATATCTTCTCGCCTAGCAATGTTTTTCAGAGATAATGAGAAACAAAGCAGGCAATACAATGATAAGAGTTTCCAACTACTGCCAGCCAGAGAAAGACCCAAGGTGTTCATTTTCTCAATTACTATAGTGCTTATTTTCTTGTTGGATGGGCAAGTGCTTCTAAGCAAACCTTGAAGCTAATTGTATATATCCTGGCATATACAGTGTGCCCGAAGCCCAGAGGATACAGCTAGCAATTATATTTCACTGATTAATGTGCAATCGTAAATTTACAGGCTTGATGGTCCAAAGAGGCTCCCTGCTATGTGAGATAATGAATAGGAAATTGTCAGAATAATTAGTCAAGTCAGACCCTACAAATGTACCTGTGACTTGAAAGTAACAAAAGAAAAAAAAAAGTCCCTCATTTACAGATTGAAAGATAAAGTTTAAGAGAAGAGCAGAGAACAGGATATTCAAAATACGCTCCTCTGGGCTTGATTTCTTTCACTAGTCTTGGTATCTGAAGAGAAACAGATTCTGTGCTGAGCTTCTCGGGTCCGTTCATGGAGGCAGGACTATTCCACCAGCATCTGTTAGTCTCGGGACCCTCCCGGTCAGTTCTGCATGGAATTTGCCTTCTGCAGAAATGCCACCTTGCTGCTAGTCAGACCACCTTCCATGAAGAACGAAAAGCAGACAATAATGGTCAAAACCAAGGTGAAAGGCCTGGCCCCCTTCTTCAAAGCTTGTCTGGGAACACTGAATCCCCACACTGCTGTCAAGAGTTGGCCTCCTTCCCCGCCCTGGGTCCTGCCGGAAGACCAGCCCCTAGAAAGCCTTCAGCACACTGTCTGTAACAGGACTGCTCCCTGGAGAATCCAACTTGCAACAGGGTTAATCACACATCACTAGAAGAGTCTTCCAAAGAAATGTCTCGACATTAGAAGAGCCCCTTCAGTTCAGTGTGACTAATATTTTGTGCAGGCCAACTGTTCAGATGGGAACCCCAAATCTATATTGAGATAAGTTCTACCTTGAAATTTCTCCTTGAGTATTTGTGTTTTGGTTGGCTGATGGGTTGGTTTGGTTTGGTTGGATGGTCTGAATTAAACACATCAAATCCTAGAGGTGAATCTTCTGAGTAAATGCATTTCCTTGGGATTTTCTCTAAAATAAAATGTGTGGATGATATCTTCAAAATAAGTCAAAGGCAAAACTACTAATTTTAAAAACTGGTAGTATATTGTGTCGCAACTGAACTTTGTTTTATATATATACAGCTTGACTATAGAGTCAGGTGGACCCAAACAAAGAATGAAAGAATTTACACATTGCCTAGGTTTAATGTCTCATTTCTGCTTATCAATATAATCATGACCATTACACCCTCAATTAAGAGAGGCAAACTGTATGGATGGTGTGTGGTACAGATGGGCCATTTTCAAGTGACAGGTGAATATAGTTTCAAATGATGGGGGTTAACCTACATTAAGCAGACACTGAATCTGAAAATCCAGATGACCTTAAAGGATAAATTAGGGAGTGGTTTTTTTTTTTTCAAATACTTCATTGTAGGGTTTTTCAACTAGTTTTTTTAAAAATATACCCTGAATTTTAAATCTTCACTTACCTTCCATTCTATCTTTTATATGTTTTAATATTTGAGACTACCTTTTTATACCAGTCATACCTTCTGTCAATAGTTTAAGTTATACTGCTCTTTTCATTCATTAACCTAGTCTTGATGCTCAGTCTCTGGTTACTTGTGAGCAGCATGATCTTGGGTGAACTACTTATCCACCCAAACCCTAGTTTCCTCATTGGTAACACAAAATTGGAAGTCCCCAAGAACTGTTGAGGAGATTAATAAGAACTGTTCAAGAAAACGCCTCTGGCACTCCCTGTTGATCATTTGTTGTCAGTGTGCAGTGTTTGACAAGAATTCCCATCCAGAGATTTTTAAGGAGTGTATTCAAGTGATGGAATGATTTAATACACACTCAAATCCCTTGGATCTTACATGGCTATATTCATTTTCACACAAAGAATATTTTTAGATGACTTACCTCTCCTTATAAATAATGGCATGGTTCAGAGCCTCTCACTTCCCCTTCTTCAAAATGATACAAGATAAAGAACACTTTTCACAGGGTTAAGGATATCTGTGTGAGTCTGTGATACCGAAGTGCAAACTGTTCCTTTTTCATTTTGATGTTTATGGGGAGAAAGGGAGACTAATGAGAAATGGCAATTGCCCCACTAAGTACCCAAGTATTTTGTAACACAAGCATTTAGCAAGTGTGCAAGACCTTAAGCCATCGTTCTAGAAGAAACTCTGTATTTTGTTTAGTAAATAATTCTGACTGCTGGGGACATTTACTTTAAAGCTGAATTTGCTGAAAAGCCTGGGGCACAGTTCTAAGACTGTCCCAAAGCACTGTAATGGGGCAATTAGTGCCTAATGATATAGAAGGGTGCAGCCCTAGCCTACATCAAATTGAAAGAAAGGTATTGCTTGAGCTGTTAAGAGCACAGAGGCATGCATTTCCCACTGTCAGCATTACTCTGTGTGTGTGTGTGTGTGTGTGTGTGTGTGTGTGTGTGTGTGTGTACAGGAACAAAAACATTTCATTTAGAAATAACCCATCAATATTTAGGGGAAAAATGTGTAAAAAGTGGTTTAAAATGTCTTGGGTTTTAATATTCCTGAATAGTCCAATTGTGTGAATAATAGATTTATGTGCGATGAGCTTTCTTTTACCTTTTCATTAAACTTTTTCCCTAGTTTTGTACCATGATTTTAGGGTTAAGTATGTTTGGGGGTTCTAGTTTTAAATTTTCACCAGCTTTTGACTTTTCTACTTTACATAGTTGTGAAGGTTAGAAACTTTAGGAAATGGTTTGTGTGGCAGTTTGAAAGAAAATGGCCCCCAAAGGGAGTGGCACTATTAGGAGGTGTGGCCTTGTTGAAGTAGGTATGGTCTTGTTAGAGGAAGTATGTCACTGTGGGGGTGGGCTTTGAGCTCAAGCCACACCCAGTGTCCCAGTTTGCTTCCTGTTGCCTGGGGGATCAAGATGTAGCCAGCACCATGCCTGCCTGCATGCATGCCACTATGTACCACCATGATAATAATGGATTAAACCTCTGAAAATGTAAGCCAGCCCCAATTAAATGTTTTTCCTTTATAAGAGTTGCTCTGGTCATGGTGTCCCTTCATGGCAATAGAAACCCAACTAAGACAGCTTGCTTGAGCTTTTTTTTCCCTTGTAACAATTGACATCTTTGTTCACCACATTACAACAAGGGCAGCGGGCATGGTGGTAACAGAATTGCCAGCACAGGACTATGAGATAGAAGAGTTTTCTAATTGGGAGCAGTCTTGTTTGGTTAGGATAAGACACTATACATTCTATTATCTCCCGCCCACCCATTCCATTCATGCCATGTAAATGAAGACAGTTCTGATTGGTCAGTGTTCTGATCTTGAATGGGTTTACAATGCTGTATTTCTGTGATGTCCAGGTGTACTGGCTGGTTTTATGTCAACCTGACACAAGCTAGAGTCATCAGAGAGGAAGGAGCTTCAGTTGAGGAAATTCCTCTGTGAGCTCCAGCTGAAAGGCATTTTCTAAATTAGTGATCAATGGGGGAAGGCCCAGACCATTGTGGTCCTGGGTTCTAAAAGTAAGCCGGCTGAGCAAGCCAGGGAAGCAATATAGTAAGCAGCACCCCTCCAAGGCTTCTGTATCAGCTCCTGCCTCCAAGATCGTGCCCTGTTTGAGTTCCTGTCCTGACTTCCTTCCGTGAGGAACAGCAATGTGGAAGTGTAAACCAAATAAACCCTTTCCTCCTCAACCTGCTTTGTAGTGATGGTGTTTTTGTTGCAGCAATAGAAACCACATTATCTCATTTGTTTTAAAGTCTTATCATTCAAACCCTCTTTTTGAGTCTTGGACCCAAGCACCATCAGTATGTCTGATGGTATTAAGTTGATTTTGTTGTATTTGTTCAGATTTATTATCATAAAAGCAACTTCCTTACTTCCATGTCTTCCAAGGGTCTATCTACCTTGAGCAGCAGCCACAAACCAAGAGTCCAGAAGTTCTGAAGGCCAACTACTGTAAGTGGATTTAACAGCAGTTCCCATATGTGTGAAAGTTCTTGGGCTAGTATTTGGTTTGTGAGTTCTGGGGAGATTCTTTAAGTAGTAAAAAGTGGAGTTCGTAAGAACCCCTGTTCTTGTACACACAGTGGAGGTGAAGCTAGAAACTATTAACAATGAATCAACACTGCTCTTTCAGTTCAGCCGAGAGAAGTCTATCATGGCAAAAGTGTGTAGTCCTGATTAAATGGGACTTGGGGAAGGACAAATGTCACAGTCCATGCACCTGTTCAGTACCTGAGGAGGCAGAAACAGGCTCAGGCCCTAGAGGAAAGAATACACAGTCTTCAAGACTTCAGCAGGCAGAAAATGTAGTATGCTTCTCATGGAACCCAGGAGGGTGGAGACTATGAGTGCCCATTAAGGGGGTTAAGACATCCTGCAGAAGAAGGGTGTGTAAGAGGGTTTTGGTTTGTGGCCTCAGTGAGCTCTCCACTGAACATATTGTCTTTGTACTCTTTGCAATTAGTATTTGATTCTCTGATTAAGCCTAAAATGTATGGCCTGTGATCTAATAGACTTTGGAAAAGTTGAGATGCCCTTGAAGACTTCTGAAGTATTGATGACCTGGCCCAGTTTTCAAGCTTAAGGAATCTAATTTGGCCAGATGTTATACCTAGAGTGGAGACCTGAGGGCTTAGAAATAAGTAGTCTAGAATAGGAAAGTAATCTAGGGTTTGACTTATATCATAACTAAGGAGGTCTCCTACTTTCTTCCTGTAAGTTCAATTGTATTTGATAGAAAATGAGACCTGAGTATAAGAGTCTTTCAGAGACTGTCCCTGAGGTAACAAAAAAAAAAAAATGTGGTTGGCAGATCCTTTAAAAGAGTTTTACAATCCCATTGTTAAAGCTCATAGTAGGGCTCCATCTGTTGGTGTGAGTTGTATCTAGACTTTAGGTGACCAGAAAGTGGAGTATGTTGGCAGCCCCAAGTAGCCTCTTGTTAGTGCCACATTAGCACAACTATGTAGGGTGTGTTGTTACATTAAGGAGCACTAAATTCTCTCTGATGGTTGGGTAATAGGCATGCAGTAAGAAAGACAGACTTGGAGAGGGGAAACAGGAGTTTTGAAGGCAGCATGCAGTGTGTTGAGGACAAGTGAGGTGAACTTGTTGGTAGTACAATGGTCAGACACTTAGGACTAGGCTCCTCTTAACCTATTGTGAGGACAGACTTAGAATTTTAAGAAAGTTCTAGAAACTATTTTATCTCACTCCCAGGGAGACCACCCTGCACAAACAGATGAAGGGTGAATTTTCTAAGTAGGGAGCTGGTGATTTCTTGACAGGAGGAAAATGTGAGGGAAGAGTTTGGAAAATGGTGGGAAAGTTGTAGGCACCCAGGAGAGGACTTGAATCAAGGGTTGGGGTCTTGAGTTTATGAGTTTGGGGGATTATGTTTACACCACCAGGAGTCTTCTTGAACAAGCACCCGACCTTGAAACCCTTCACCGATACCTGATCCCTGATGGACTCACAACTAAAGGAGATTGGTGAGTCCCATGCCAGTGGAATGGTGATTGACTTTAACGGGACAAAGACGGATCCAAAGAGAGAAAAAGTCTCCAAAGCATAACTGCAATGCAAGTTGTTAGAACTTGAGGTGATCTAATGTCACAAGAAAAATCCTCAGATGAGCATAGTTTCATGAGGGCTGGCTGAGGAGAAGGAATGAAAAACACAGGAGAAATCTGATCCGCCCAACAGCTGCCCCGGGAGCTGGAAAAGAACTGAACAGAAAGGCTTTTTCCTTACAGACAGTAGACCCACCTGCTCAGGACTTTAGGTCCCAACAAAATGTTGCCTTGGGAGGAAGACATTACAACTGAAAGATCTATTAAACAGGCTGGGACCCTCACCCTTTATGGTGGCAGGAATTGTCTTCAAGAAGAGGGGTGATCTGGATTTCACTAGAGTGTTGCCTGGGCCAGAAATTATGGCCCCTGTACCTCAGAGGAGCTCCCTGGAGGGGCTGGAGGCAGATAAAGTCCCTAGGTTGTCTCTGATGTCACAGCAGGGATGCCTTGTAGTCACATCAAAGTAATCTAGCTGAAAGGCATCAATCATCTCTGAACCCACAAGACATGACTCTGGGAATCCCCTAGCAAAGAAGGGAAGTCGCTAACAATCCTAGAGATACCCGCAGCCTGAAGACTTTGCTGTCTCCAGCTGCAGAGGTTGCAGCTTCTAGGGTCCAGGATGAGAGGTGAAGTTCCCGCTCCTCCTGCAGGCCCACCCACCCATACATACTGTGGCGAGTGGTGGGTCTGTGAAAGAATTCAGCCTTTAGACCAGAGGAAAACAAAGGGACATGTTATTTAGTACACAGACAGCAGACAGGACAGAATGTGGGGACAGCAGTAAGATTAAAAACCACCTTCCAAGAAATGAGTTTTTGATCCACAGAGCCTACATGTGACGTTTGGAAATGATTCAGTTAGGCAGGCGTCCCAGCTGCCATGCACTGTACTAGGCACACAGAATACAGAAGTGGCAGCATGTGTGAACAGAAGAGGTATTCTCTCCGGCATTCTCAGCAGTAGGGTTCTCATTATAACCCCAACACTCTACACATCTCCCCAGCTAGTTCATGTGAAATGAGGTGACTCTTCTGCTAAGCTGATGTGAAATGACCTTTCATGGACGAATTGTTCTTCTAAAACGTGACACGAAACAGAAGCAGTAATTCACACAGAGATCATAAAAACAAAAGAGCTATTTTCCTCATGAGAGCAGACCGGTTCTCAAGCCTAATTCAGACTACTTCTGGACAAGAATCCATCTAACAGAGGTGGTTAACCAAGGAGCAAGACTGTAATGAGGAACAGATCCAGGAAGATATTAAATCATGATGATAAATATCATTGCCAAATAGTTATATGCTTCAAACAATCCTTCAACTTGCCACAAACGTGTGAAAAGATGAAATGTTTTTAATTACATTGAAGAACTTATGTGTCCAAATAAAAGAAGAGGGGGTGTAAGGTAAAATCTCTACCCTGCCGTTGCCAACTTAATAGCTCAACTTTGTAAGTCTCAGCGTCCCCACCTGCAAGTTTGACTTTACTCTACTTTACCCTGCTACTTAACTCAAAATACGAAAGCTTTTTGTGAATAACAGTGTGAGGTGGCCTGACATTAGGAGTCTGTTCATGAAACTACATATATTTAATTAAAAATAGTTCAAGGTTCCAAGCCACACCCCCGATAACTGACTCGATACATACATATGTATATACATATATATGTGTGTGTGTGTGTACATATGTGTATATTCACCCTCAATTCCACTGAATCAAGCTTCACGTGGTGGCAATGATGGCTGAGGAGAAAAGGAACATGATGGTTTTAAAAATGAAATCCGTGCATTCAGGATACGGACCTATTCTGAAGGGAAAGGTGGAAACTAAGTTAAAAAACAAGAAGACGTGTACTTAAAAGCCAAAGGTCTGATGGGTACCATAGACAAGCACGGGGCTCCCTGCCCCGCCCCAGGCTGCTGCTCTGGTAGAGGGTCAGGGTGTCTGTGCCCAGCAGAAAGCAGCAAGGACACCTTGTGCTGTTTCCATGCAATTCTAAAGCATATCCAACATCTTTGAGAGTCAGATTTTTTTTTATTAATTTGACTTGTCAGCCTTTGAGTAGAGAAACTGATTCTTTTTTCAGGTGAGTAGAAAAAGCAAATATAAGTAGCAGTCCAGCGGGAAACCAGGGAAGCCAGTGTGAATCACACCATCCTGAGAGACACACCCACTTCCTACAAATGTGGGAGAGAGATTTCTGCCCTTGTCAAGGCCCAGGCTCATATGAGCAACACTAAATGGTCTCAGTGAGTTTGTTTGTTTGCTTGCTTGCTTGCTTGCTTGTTTGTTTATGCATCCGTGTGTGTGTGTGTGTGTGTGTGTGTGTGTGTGTGTTTGTGTGTGTGTGTGTAAAACACTGATATTCAAAAAACTGCCCATGAATTGGAAGGAAGTAGGGGCTACTTGGGAGGGGTTGAAGGGAGGGGACCCTGGAAGAGTTAGGAGAAGGCACAGAGGGACTGGAAGAAGGAAAAAAGAGGAAGAAAATTATGCAATTGTATTTTAATGAAAATATTAAAAGGCATATTAAAAAGCTGAATTGTCCTTTAGTATAATCTCTGGGAACTGAGCATCTAGACTCCAGGTCAGTCCGTGTCTGAAACCTCAGGGCAGCAGGAAAGGTGGTGTGGAGAGAACACTGCAGGAGAGTTTAAAGTACTGTAAGTAAAAGTACTGCCCTGGCCTGCTTCCTGTTCTGTGATTAACACCATCATCAAAGAAACCTGAGCAGGAAAGGGTTGCTTTGGCTTACAGGTCCCAAACAGGAGCCTTCACTGAGGGAAGCCAGGACAGGGGGGAGGAAGGGGGAACTGTGGTTGATATGTAAAATGAATAAGAGAAAATTAAAATAAAATAAAATACAAATTTAAAAGGCAGGGAAATAGAATAAGGAACAGCATGTTCTTAATGCCATTTATAGATAGTCAACATTAAAGTTTACTTTGATTTAAATGAAAAGGGGGGGCAAACTGGCTTAGAAAACCTACTCTTAGCTGGGTGGTGGTGGCACACGCCTTTAATCCCAGCACTTGGGAGGCAGAGACAGATGGATCTCAGTGAGTTTGAGGCCAACCTGGTCTAGATAGTGAGATCCAGGACAGCCAGGACTGTTACAAAGAGAAACCCTGTCTAAAAAAAAAAAAAAGAAAGAAAAGAAGAAAAAGAAAGAAAGAAAAAGAAAACCTATTCTTCACTTAAGTATTTTTTTAAACTCTAACTTTTTCTCTGCAATTCCAAGTGATGATGAAAATCTCTGTGTTAAACCGAAGCAGCCAGGGTACACACTTGGCCTATAACTCAAGCCATCGCTCCATTGAGCTTTGGCTAGCTGGCTCAAAGAAATGATTTTAGAGACTGTCTCACACTATGTTTAGGAAGGATTAAAAGATTTTTGAAATGTTTTTCTGACTGACATGCACTGGTATTTTAGTGATTTTTTTTTTTTTACACAAGTTACTTCCCTGGCAAAATTCTCTGTGTGACCACAACTTGTCTGCACCACTCAAAAATGAAGTCATTTTGGATTAGGAAAAACAGTTCTTTTCCCTATTGATGGTATTTTCTTCTTCACTTTCACAAGAAACTTTACAGGGTCTAAAAATTATTGTCATAACTCAGACCCTTGAGATCAAAAAAGAAAACACATTTCAGATTGAGCACAGGAGAAAACAGTTCTATGGTCCAGCATTTGTATCCAGAATGGCAGACCGCTGTGACCATCACAGCAATAGTTAACACTACAGCACTGGTACTTTGCCATAGTAAATTGTTTCTTACTTTATTTCCACAAAAACAGTATGCCATTACCCAGATCCCTGTTTTACAAAAGAGGAAACAGATGCCAGCTGTGCTGCGGATCCTCCGGCCTTGGAAAGTGTTCTCACTCCAACCCTTCAGTAACCAAAAGACATTTTCTCCTTAGCATTATTAGTCAACCAAGAGAGGGAGGAAGAGTAGGAGAGGAGAAGAAAAAATCTTTCATAGATACCAATGGTATTTCATAATCTCTCTTATAACTCTCTTTTGATCTTGGACCCAAGCAGGGTTTTTGTTGTTGTTGTTGTTTTTTGGTTTTTCATTTTTTTTTTTTGTTTTAGTTTGGTTTTGGTTTTTCGAGACAGGGTTTCTCTGTGTAGCTTTGCATCTTTCCTGGAACTCACTTGGTAGCCCAGGCTGGCCTTGAACTCACAGAGATCCGCCTGGCTCTGTCTTCTAAGTGCTGATATCAAAGGCATGCGCTTTGGACCCAAGCAGTTTTTTAAACACAGTCATGTGTACTGCTTTCTGGCTCTCAGCTGTATTCACCATTTAACCCACTCCATCATAACTTCCAACATGGCCACATGTTGTATCAGTGCTGTCCTAGGGTAATCAGACACTGACATAGAACCACATGCCTGGTCTCTTTCCAACTGTGCAAGCACATCTTCCCCAAATTGCCAAGTTTTGACTTCTGCACTGCCATTCTTACTTAAAACCTGAGAACCACTCCTGAGAAGACATACTGTTTTGTTTTTATCTGCCTTTAGATGTTCGTGTAACTCAGAGACATAAATCTACCCCTCTTCTCATCGGACTCTATACTTCTAGATACCACACTGAGTGATTATATCTATTCTAAAAGTTTTACTTTTTGAAAAAATTCATAAACGGATATAATGTGTTGACCAAGTCTACCCTCACTGCCTCCTCTCCAGGTCCTCCCATACATCCCCACCATTTTCCCCTCCCAACATCATGTCCTCCTTTTGAAACCCACTGAGTCCGCTTAGCGCTGCCTGTCTATGCATGGATGTGGGGGCTATCCACTAGAACACGGACAGCCTATCAGTAGCTACATCCCTGAAGAAAACCCCCATCATCCATGAGTTGCCAAGAGCTCAGCTAGGGGTGGGTTTCATGAACACCTTTCCCATCCATGCTAGAGTTTCTCAACTTGGTAATAAAGAGCTTAAGATTTACCTATGTTTTAATTCCAGTCTATTATTAAGGGTGTTAGAGGGAGGTCAGTACATCTCATCTCCATTGCCACCTAAGCAGATGTCAGGAGCACTCGCCAAAGCAGTTGAGTCCAAAGAAGGCTTCTCATCAGTGCTCCCAATGCTTTACGTGTGTTCACATACCTGCTCCTCACAACAACCTCACATCATATATATCTGTAGCTGGAGAGCTTCTCTCCAGGTCCCACCAAGCCCCAGCAATCCAACAGCCCACTTATAAAATAAACACACAGACACTTATATTATTTAAACTGTTTGGCCTAATGACTCAGGCTTCTAGCTATCTAGTTCTTACATCTTAAATTAATCCATTTCTATAAATCTATACCTTGCCACATGGCTCGTGGCTTACCGGCGTCTTCACATGCTGCTTGTCATGGCGGCGGCTGGCAGTGTCTCCTTCCGCCTTCCTGTTTTCTCAATTTTCCTCTCTGTTAGTCCCACCTATACTTCCTGCCTGGCCACTGGCCAATCAGTGTTTTATTTATTGACCAATCAGAGCAACAGATTCGACATACAGACCATCCCACAGCATATATCATTTTACAGGGGATTAAAATGAGGTTCAGAGAAGCTTATTAGCATGTATAAAGGCACAGAATTGAGAATTGGGAGGTCAATGCAGCTGGAGGATTTAGATAGCCACAGGACCTCTTTCACCTAGATATAAGGAAAGTAGTCTTAGCATGGAGAACGGGGCAGAAAACAGGTGAGAAAGTCATAGCTTAGCCTACTAACTATAATACACTGTATAAATGGTATGTGAAGTATCTAGTAATCACCATTGCACACCGAAATGTGTGAAAGTTACTAAAATATATTTGGTTCAACATCCCAACTAAGGTAGGTAGTGGAGAGGAAGGTAAGTTTTGGTCAGCTCTTCCAGTTAAATCTTGCTTCAGTTTTTTCTACTTAATAGACTTATGCAGAAGGATTGGAAGTACCAAAGTAACATACCCTGCCACACAGAGAACAGCACACATTCTATGAAATAGAAGCCATATCACCTACCTTACAAAGCTAATTATAAAGAGAAAAATTTAGGCTAGCACTACAGTAACACATGAATTGCTATCATAGTCCCTTGATTGGGTTAATTAGGCAAGTTTGTATCCTGTAAGAATTTCTGCCATGCAAGGAGGAATGTGCTGAAGCCTCGGCAAGGGTTTCTCGCGTTCCAGCTTTGCAAAAATAATGAAGTCAATAAAAGCCCACAATTAACCAAACATTTAATGAAAGTCCAG
Organism: Peromyscus nudipes; assembly: GCA_902168325.1. NCBI lineage: Eukaryota > Metazoa > Chordata > Mammalia > Rodentia > Cricetidae > Peromyscus > Peromyscus nudipes. Next base: position 24,148 of record CABHPH010163015.1, read on the forward strand.
AACATGGACAATTGAAATGTGGAGAATAGCCAATGACCCGTGTCAAAATTGAGAGGGCAACATGAAAAGAAATTAAAAGAGAAAAACTTAATTAAAATATCTAAAAACTCTTCCTCTAAAATCTGGAGTAAAGCAAAGGTGTCCACTTTTATCACTCTTATTTCCTCTTACAGCATTGACACTCCAAGTCAGAGCAATTAGGCAAGAGAAGGAAAAGGGATTCCAATGGGAAGGGAGGAAGTTAATTATCCTTGCTTGATATAACAGCATTTCACATACAGAGAAACCAAAGGACTCACTAAAAAATTATTCGAACTGATAAGGATTCAGTAAATTTTCACAACACAAAATCAACATGCAAAAACTGCAAGATTTTTATACAATACAATGAACTTGTTAGAAAAGGAACAGTGAAGGAAATTCCTGTTTAATAGTAGCTACAGAAACACTTTGAGTTATATAATCAAGGATGTAAATGATTCCTGCTTAGAACACTACCAAATTCTGGGGTTGGGAAGTCAGTAAAGTGCCTTGCAAGCACTAGGACCCAAGATCAAGCCCCAGAAACCATCTTTAAAAGGCCAGGCTTGTTGAAGCATGATTGCAGTCATAGTACTGCTGGGGACATGGGCAAGAGTGGCCTTGAGCTTCACTGACCAGACATTCTGGCCTAATTGGTGAGTCCCAGGCCAATGAAAGACACTGCCTCAAAAAAATAAAAGTGGACACCCACCTAAAGAACAACATCTGAGATTCCCCTCCAGCCTCCACATACATGGGCACACACATGAACATGTGCTCCCATACAGATACACACACACACACACACACACACACACACACACACACACACACACACACGCACACCACAGAAATTACCAAGTTCTGGTAAAATAAATCCAATAAGACACCAGAAAATTGGAAAGAACTCCCAACTTATGGATTAGGGGAATTAATATTCTTTAAATGTCCATGCAACCCAAAGTTACTTGCATATGTACTTCAGTTCCCAACAAAATATCAGTAGTATTTTACATAGTAATATGAAAAACAATCCTAAAATTCACATCAAATCATAAACGTTGCCAAATAACCAAAGTGATTTTAAGCACAAAGTCAAAGCTATATTACGCCTGAACTTAGAACACACAACCAACTTGCCATGTTCCAAGCACCGTGGTACCTTAATAAAAACAGACATATAGATTAATTAAACAGAACAAAGTAAAAATAAATCCATATATCAACAAGCCACTGAATTTTTACAAAAGGCACTGGAAACATACATTGGCCAAAGGAAAGCTTCTTTTGCAGATAATGCTAGCAAAACAGAAAATCATATGCACAAGACTAAAACTATACTGTTGTTGTTTGGTTTTGTTCTTTAACTCTTTTGGGGGACCACTCAGCTCTCAAATAAATCACACGTGGAGGCTTATTCTTACTTATAAATGCCTTGCCTCAGCTTGACTTGTTGCTAGCCAGCTTTGCTTAAATTATCCAGTCTGCCTTTTGCCTCTGGGCTTTTCCCATTCTCTTACTTCTGTAAATCTTACTCTTACTCCGTTGGCTTGATCTGTAGCTGGGTGGCTGGCCCCTAGAGTCCTCCTCCTTCTCTGGCTACTTCTTTCCTTCTTTTCCTCCCAGATTTCTCCTGCCTGCCAGCCCTGCCTGTTTCTCCCTCCTGCCTCACTATTGTCCATTCAACTCTTTATTAGACTATCAGATGTTTTAGACAAGCAGAGTAACACAGCTTCACAGAGTTGAACAAATGCAACATAACCAAAAGTAACAAGCTTTAAAATAATATTCTGTAACACTAAGCAGCTTTTTCCCACATTCACAAATCAGCACAAATGTATCAATGACACAAATGATAAAGCAGAATATATCTAGACTGGAGGAATACATTTTAATGCTCTATAGCACAAAAGGGTAGTTATAATTCATAATTCTTTATGTAGTTACTGAAGAACATGAAACATGATAACTGTTTAAGAAGATGGAAATAGGAACTGAAGAGATGGTTCAGAAGTTGAGCGCTTGCTGCTCTTGCAAAGGACCCAGGTGTTGTTTGTTTTTTGGCTCTTTTGAGGGGTCCGTCACCCAGCTTCCAAATAAATCACATGCGGAGGCTTATTCTTAATTATGAATGCTCAGCCTTAGCTTGGCTTAGTTTCTTGCCAGATTTCCTTAACTTAAATTATCCTGTCTACTACATTTTGCCTCTGGGCTTTTCCTATTCTCTTACTTCTGTAAATCTTACTCTTACTCTGTGGCTTGCTGTGTAGTTGGGTGGCTGGCCCCTGACATCATCCTCCTTCCTCTCTTGTTCCTAGATCTCTCCTCCCAGATTTCTCCTATATATCTCTCGGCCTGCCAGTCCTACCTATCCTTTCTCCTACCTTGCTATTGGCCGTTCAGATCTTTACTAGGCCATCTGGTGTTTTACACAAGCACAGTAACACAGCTTCACAGAGTTAAACAAATGCTACATAAACAAAAGTAACACACCTTAAAATAATATTCTACAACACCCAGGTTCAGTTTCCCAGCGCGTACATCAGGCAGCTCACAACTGCCTGTAACTCCAGTTCCAGGGGATCAGATACCCACTTCTGGTCTCCACAGACACCTTCACATTTGTGGTGCACATACACTTGGGCACACATGCATACACTTTAAATAAATGAATTTTTTAAAGTAGAAATGATAATTCCCTTTAATTGATCATTATACACTGTATATTTATATTGTCAAAGTGTCATGTATTCATTAATCATTAATGTGCATACTTATCTTGTGTCCATTTTTAAATTATTTGTAAAAAAGACAGTAAAATGCAAATGTATCTCACAAGTCAACAATAAGATAAGTAAGTCATCTTGTCACTTAGATGAAAAATATAGGCTCAAAGGGAGTAAATGACTTACCAAGGTCAAAAAGAAAGTAAAAGGCAGAGCATAGCAAAGAAAATAATCAAGAAAGGGGAGGTACTTGCAAATTATTCATTTGACAAGAAGCTAACATGCAAAATATATGAAGAATGCCAGGCAGTCAATAGCAGCAAAACAACCCAATATAAAAGACATGTTTAAACAAAGGATTCTCAAGAGAAGACATACAAAGGAGACCAAAGGTATGTGGTGGGGGGGGGAGTGCTATGTATCACTAATCATCAAAGAAATGTTAATCAAAATAACAATCATGTATCACCTCACTCCATATGAATGGATATGACTAACAAGACTAAAGGAAACAAGGGCTGCTAACGATGTAAAGAAGCCTTTGCAGTATGGGTGGGAATGTAAATTAGTATAGCCATTCTGCAAAACAATGTAAAGTTTCCTTCAGGAAATTACCATAGAGCTACAGATGACTCTAAACTCTCACTACTCAATATATATCTAAAGGACTTGAAATCAGTATGTCAGAGACCTCTGCATACCCATGCTCACTCACATCAGCATTCTTCACGATAGCAAAGATACAGAAGCAACCAAACTGTCCATCAACCAGGATGTAAAGTAAAGAAAATGTGATATGTATACACTGCAAATGTGACACCATTCAACTGCTAAGAAAAGATCCTTCCATTGGAGACACTGTGGTTGGAACTAGAGTGCCTTGTGTTCAATGAAAAAATATAAGCCAGCTACAGAAAGGCGGGTATCACGTGATCTCACTCATGTGTGAACCCAAAAAGATTGATCTTATGAGAGTTGAATACAAAGTGGGAGTCACCAGAGACTAGGAAAAACAGTGTGAGGAGATGTGGGCAGAGATAAAAGGAACCAGGACATGGATAGTAACAAGACAGTGAAGGGTCTGCAAATAATGGGAAGCACAGTATACCTCCACAAGCTAGAAGAAAGGGTATAGGATGCCTTTACTAGCAATAAATAACAGGTGTTTGAAGAGATCACGTATTTAATCTGATTTAAACATTCTATAATTGCACATCATACAATGTACACATGTATCCAGGTTTTACATCTTATGTAGCCCATGTGTGTACTTGGGCATTTGAGGCGTCTGTATTTTTAAAGAAAAGCCAAGGTGGGGGCAGAACTTTGAGTTGAACCCGTTGCAGTTGCTGGTGGTCTCTGTTTTAACCAACAGAACCTTTCTTACAAAGAAAAAGACAGAAATAAGCATTTTTGTTTGAGTGCTGGTGGGTCGGTCCACTTTTCAATTTCCTTTTTATTTATTTATTTATTTTTTTTACAGCAGGCCAAACCCACAGTAGCTGTCACCGCATTGCACATTATGGATTGAAAGAGGATTCAAGTCAGGAGTAGAGCGAGATCTGAAATATTAAGTCTCAAAAACTAAATAAAGTCTTTACCCAAGTATTAAAACTCTGTCTCTAAGTACTAAGAAACTGGAAGAAATAAATTACAAGGCCTTTCCACTTCAAAAATAATAAGATAACCAGTGGAGCAAAGAATGCACCAGGGGGATGAATGTAATTAAATAGCTGGCTCAAATAATGCACATTTGCAAATCTTAAGAAAAAAATCTTTAAATTATTTTGAGCATAAACTGAGAGTTAATAATGGAGTTCAACCCTTTTCTGAGCCCCCTGAGAGGCTCCTTGGCACCACCTAGTGCCAACCATCACTAATGACACACTAGTATCAAGGAAAATTTAACATCTGTACTGATTTCTCTTTGTTCTTAGAAAAATAATCTGCCACAGGAGGAAATAGAGGCTTCTTCTCCATGATATAAGCTGTGAAGAATTCCAGTTCAATATGGACTGTCATAACAACTACATATGCACATTCGTATCAAACCTTTCCCCCAAAAAAAAAGGAAAATCCAACATATGCCATTGTTTCCCTCCACAGAATTATTTAGGACCTCCTTTGTACCAGACCTTGTATGGGACCAGGCTTAACACTCCGGTGAAGTGAAATGCATCATCAGTACCATAGCAGGTGTTTATTGCCTAAATGGACTTTTGTGAATAATAGTGTTTGTCCAAATAGAGAATAACAGAAAGGGGGGATGATTTGCAGAATAAGCAGCCTTCCTGATGACTTTTCAGGACAGTGAGAAAGGTGCTTCCAGGAGGTCAATATGGCCAAGGAGGCTCTGAGAAACGAGATGGAGAGAGGTAGGTGCTGAAGCTAGAGTAGCGTGTCCTAATTCTGCTGTCTCACTTCTGTGTGCTTTCATTTTTACCCTTGTTAAACTAGAACAAGCATGGTGTCCTTCATAGGAAGTCGCTGTGGTAATGCAGGAAGTTAGTACATGGAGCGTGCATAGGAAGTCGCTGTGGTAATGCAGGAAGTTAGTACATGGAGCGTGCATAGGAAGTCGCTGTCACACGCCAAGTGTCCAACACTAATTTGCTGTGACTGTTTTGGCTGGAATGTAACTGCTTGGTCCAGCATAAATGGGAACTGAGGTGCCACTCCACTTTCAACACATTAGGTAGACTCAGCCAGGTGGTACCCATATCCAGAGATTCATTTAGTTTATCTTAAAACATGATAGGGGCCTCACAGGTGATCATTTTTCTCCTTGTAGCCCTAATATGAAAAGAAATGTTTCTAGAACTTTCTCTCTTGCTCTAGGGGGAATAATGGTTACTTGGGACTCCATCTCAAGTTGAAGAACTTCATGGTTCCTACAATCTCCTCTATCAGTACAGATGGGTTTGGCAGGGTGAGCATAAAATGTGATCGATAGGCCATAACTCAAGGCAATATCTAAGTGGTTCTATGTGCCAAACAAGGGTCAGGTCAGGGTACTGGTTTTTGTCTTTATAGGATAATAGAAATACCTGTCTTCAAGAAATCAAAAGGCCTTGGATACCCAGAGGTCTACAGCAGAAGGGAGGGACCTATTGGTACCAATATACACAGGGTAATATCTCACTGTCCAACATCTATTTCTCTTTAACTCTAGAAAAGTTGTAGTCCAAATTCAACTATAAATCAAGCTGGCTTTGGAGTTGGAATATGGCTCTCTCCTTCTCTAAATCCAAGCATGTTGCTAAAAGAAAGAATTAAGAGACTCTGTCTCATATCAGAAGAATTACCTGGTGTGGGACAGGAGAAAGTCTAGGGACCACAGTTGTCAAGATTCTATTTCTCTCCATGCTTATTCTTGATTTCTGGGAATCCTTCCTCACATGTCATGTCATCCTAAAATCCAAGCTTTCCATTTTGATATTAATATGTTCAAGTCCTCCACAGTGAAAAACTTTCCAATAGCAATCTCCAAAGTCTCCAAAAGGAAGATGGGGCCTCACGACAATGACACTACCCGGTCCATAATGATGCCATTAAACTAAAAAAAAAAAATCACTCAATAATCAATTTTGAACTCTTCAGAACAGTTCCAAGATGAGATGGTCCATCATAATACACTTCTAGCCAGAATCTCAGATAACCTTATGCTGCAAGCCACAATAATATGAAGTGGAATTTCAGCTGATTATGACAAGCTAATACCTGGAAGAAGCCAAGAGCCTTCCAGAGGTCAAGCCAAGGCTCAAGAAGTCTTAAGTGATATTTGGCTTTTGATTACTAGCCATTTCCTGCTATTAATTTCTCATGTGCTATTGTAGCTTTTCCATCATTCATTGGGCACCATTTTCCCTCTACTAATGGAATATTTAGATAACCTTCTGTGCAGTAACGCAGCCAGGATCCCTAATTTCAGGCCTTTCTGTAATTATTGTCATTAACAGCATCTGGCCAGGACGATCCCCAGACCAACAAAAGTATCTTATCAGAGATACCTCTGTATTCTCTAAGACCAGACTTAAACATCTAGACTATCTGTTTGAGAAGGCCTGGCAGATGTGCTAATTAAGCTTAACTTTCTCCTTTCCAAAGTCTTATCTCTAGTTTTAGATCCACCCTTAACAATTAACTCATAACTAACGGATTCCTACTTACAGGTACATCTAGCTGTGACAGAAGTTGCTTAGCCAAGTTGCCTAGCAACCGAGCACATTTCCCCTGCCCTGCAAAAAAACGATGGGAGCAGAGATAGCTTGGAGAGATAAGGACCAAAGGGATAAAAAGAAGTTTTATTTTCAGAACTGGAGAACCAAGAAGAAAAAAGAGAATGGAAGAACTAGATGGGTAAGAACTGGAAGGGAACAAACTGAGATGCGGAAGAACTAGATTGGAAGAGAACTAGATTAGAGAAGAACTAGATTGGAGGGCTAGAAGAGAGTACAAAAGAACAGGATGGAAGAGGAGGAAGAACCAGATGGGGAAGAACTAGGTAAGTAAGAATAAGAGGGGAAGAACTAAGGAGATGGAAAAGAACTAGATGGGAAAGAATGAAAGAGAGAACTTAGAAGATTTTAGAGAGGAACTAAGGACAAAGAGGAGCTAAGATGGGGAAGTTGATGAGAACCAATATGGGACAGAATTAGAGGAAGGAATTAAGATGGGGGAACAGCATATGGGGGAAGAACACATAAATGTAGAGAGAAGTTAGGCAAGAAAGGAGCTAAGTAAGAGTAGAGAGAGAGAACTGACTCATAAGAATAAAGTGCAGGAACTAAAGAGTATTGTGTGTGTAGATTTACTAGAGTATCCTTCAGATTAATCTGCCACCAGTAGTGTCTCTTCTGGAACTCTGGGTGAAGGCTATAGGGGCTGGACCCCAATAGCCTTCGGTAACCTTACCCATTACTCTGAGACCAGCTGCAGACCCTACAGCTAGTCCTATTGATACATAGCCATTTAGCTTTCTTACAGGATCACACAGAGATACCATCACCACCTTAACAGCAGGAAGCATTTTAAGAAAATGATGTGCCCTCTCCCAAAGGGTTCATTTTTTTCTCAGGGTTATGGATAAGTTGTTACAGGGTTGGAGTGGAACAGTAAAATTTAGGCTTGGGATACTCTTTTAGGAAAAAAGGTGGGGATTAGATAGGTATAGGATATTTAGGTAGTATATCTACTAGTAAACAAATTTAGCAAACTATCAGCCTTAAAAAATCACACTGTTATGGATTCTTGTATATTGATACAAATGTAAACTTTTTTCTACTCCTATTTAATATAATTTGTATATTGATACAAATTCAAAACTATAATTGTCATATTGTACACATGCTCCTACTCCTATTTAAAATATTTTGTATATTGATACAAATGGAAAATTATATTCACCATACTGTATATATGTTCTTCCTCTGTTTAGGATATTTTGTATATTGATACATATTTAAGGATATTGTTATCATATTGCACTATACATTTCTACCTCAGTTTAAGATATTTTGTGTATTGTCACAATTTTGAGGACATTATCTTTATACTGTACATCTGTTTACAGACTGTTTACCTTGATATGTGAAGCCTTTGTCCTTAGGTTATTTAGGTAGATATGTCTTACAGATTAATAGTCACCCATGAGGGCTGGAGAAATGGCTCAGAGGTTAAGAGCATTGGCTGTTCTTCCAGAGGTCCTGAGTTCAATCCCTAGCAACCACATGGTAGCTCACAACCATCTATAATGAGATCTGGTACCCTCTTATGGCATACAGGCATACATGTGAGCAAAACACTGTATACATAATAAATAAATAAATCTTTAAAAAAATAGTCACCCATGAGTGTCATATCCATAGTTATGTTAGAAAGGTTTTCCAGATTTACAGAACTTATGTCAGATGGATAGGTAATCTTCAAACACTTCATAGACCTAGAAAATATGGCATTGAAATATTTTGATAACTTAGAATTCTGTTGATGTGAGACACAATTGCTCCTGGCAGCACTGATCTACTCCCAAGAGAATGTTGGGCTTCTAAGACACTCTGTTTGGAAGTTTGTCTTCTTCTTGACACAAAATGACCTGCTGAGCAAAGAACTGCCCTTGCCTCAAATGCACACAAAATGAACACTGTCCTTTCTGGACGATCAGGACACAAGGAAAAGTGACTGCTGAACCTTGCCAAGACAGGGTGAGATAGTCTTTCATAATTCCTGCGTCTGAAAATGGTCTGTCAGATATTCCGGGCCTATAGCCAAAATGGATGCCCCTATGGTGCTGAGAATCTTTAGGTGATTGTCCAGGCTGCCAGCTGTCTCATAATTTTTCAGAAATTGCTTGTTTGTACTTCCTGTTTTCTCAGGTGATATTATTTTCCTTCTCAGGTCTTTGATGGGGTTGAAGACTAGATAGTTACAGTTATAATCCTCTCATATATCTTAGCTAAGAAAATTTCAGGTAATAAAGTTAGATTTTTTTTTAGGATAAAACAGCTATTGGAACAATCTCTGTAACATGCCATTTACCTATGTTCTGCACATTTCTGGATTTTGGTATGTGTCTGTTGTTTGATGTTGTTCTTGCTGATTGTATTTCTATTTTTGTTTATGTTATTACCTTTCATCTCTCCTGGATAATTGTTCCGACTGTATATAGCTTTGTATTAGGTTAGAACTTTCTTATTTAGACAAAAGGGGGAGATGTAGTGGATAGCTGTTCTGTCTATGACCTTGAAACACCACCCCTAGAGATGTAGCAGGTAACTGTCCTAGCTACCTATGACCTTGAAGTACCTGCCCCAGGGCATGGCTTGGGGTTACTCTTAAGACCTGAGATGCACATAGGGCGCTCTCTTCTCTCATTTGTGGGCTGGATGGTGTGGATCGTCTCAGCGGCAGAACAGCGCTGGACTGCACCTTAGCTTTCCAGAACCCTACACTAAATCTCCCGTGCTGTAGTGAGTTTTCCTCCCTAATAAATTCCTTCACCCTTTAATCAGAATCCTTTGATCTCTCATTACTTGTGTCTCTTATAAATCCTGCTATATTCTAATCTTCTATACACTGGGAAATTAAAAATAAAAAGGAGAGAAATAAAGGAGAAGGAGAGAAAAATAAGAATAAACTCATTGTGTGCTTATGTCCTAGCACTTTCTATATATTAATCCCATTTCATTAGCACATACTCCTGTGAGATGGTCACATTTTTCTTCACAGCATGCAAATGAGAAAAATGAAAATGAACCCCAGGGACTAGAAACAGCTTACCTGAAGCTACACAGCTGGTAGGTGGAAGGCCATGTTTCTACTACACCTTTAACACTACAGTTACTGTAATCCACAATCCATCAAGCTTCTCCAGAACCCCAGAAGGATGAGCCAACTAGACTTAGCTTCCCCACCAGATGAGCCATGCTCTAGTATCCTGCCCTGTTTGCCCACAGGTTAAGTAGTTATTCTTTCAAAATACTTGGATTTGGCAAGGTGACAAAATTAATCTATGTGTCTGTGTGTATGTATTCAGTAGTACCTTAGTTACTGTTCCATTGCTATGAAGACACATCATGACCAAGGCAGCTTGAAAAAGAAAGCATTTGATTGGGGACTTGTTTACTGTTTCAGAAGATTAGTCCACAATCATCATGGCAGGAAGCATGGCAACAGACAGGCAGCATTGTGCTGGTACAGTAGCTGAGAACTCACATCTGATCCACAAATTGAAGGCAGTGAGGTAGGGGAGTCTGGGCCTAGAAACCTCGAAGCCTGTGCCTAGTTCTCAGTTGGCACTAGGTCCTAAAGGCTCCCTCCGGGGAGGGGGTGAGAAGGTGTGGTGTCCCGAACAACAAGCTCAATTCATTCCAGAAGGGGCAAGCCTTATAAACCCTCCACCCTGCCCGGGGAGGGGTCTGCTGCATAGGCATCTGTTGATGTGACATGGCTCCCCTTCATTGATCCAGGTCATCTCATGCCCCCGCTCAGACACCATTGTCAAGGCTTTCAGCAGACCCAGGTTGGTTCCCAGGAAGTATGTTATGCACACGCTCTCATCACCAGTTTGGGCCAGCCAGCCCTCAGGCCTGTTTAGGGCTGATTCATCCCATACCCAGTGACACCTCCTCCAACAAGGCTGCATCTCCTAATCCTTTCTAAACAGTCTGCCAACTGGTAAGCAGACATTCAAATATATGAGCCTATGGAGGCCGTTCTCATTCAAACCAACACAAGTAGTGTTTGGACAAATTTACACTAAGATAAAGAAGAGGTCAATTCTCTCCCAGCAATATGTACCACAATACACACAGCACAGCCCAACACTTAACCTTTCCAAAAGCATGTGACTTTGGAAGACAGTTAACTGAAATTACTTGTGATCAAAACATTTTTAAAAAATTTGAAATTTTCGTGGATAATCTCCCTCATTTCCGTACCCTTGTCTTGACTTACCCTTCAAATAAGAATTTTCCTCAGCCACCCCACAGACATACAAGTCCTTTCTGATTTCGTTTCAGTAAGGATCAAGTATCACTTCTGCACACTTGTCTTACTTCCACTGTGGGATGTACACTTTTCTCTGGGTAAAGAGTAGGAGACAGCTGTCGAATATGCAAGATTCCTTTTTCCCCTATGGCCAAAGAGGCTGGATCTGCACAAGCAAGCCACTTTGCAGAAAAGAGCATGGGTCAAAATTCAAGAAGATAATTATGTCCTCATCAAAAAATTAGTGTTTCACTCTATCTCTATAATATCGTCATACATTTCTATTTCTACTAGTAGGCCTGTGTGTTTAGTCTGTGTCCATAGTACCCCAAACCAGCCCAATCTTGTCTGATCTTGGAAGCTAGGCAAGGTCAGGCCTGGTTAGGACGTGGATGGGAGATAAATGTTCATAACATGGGAACCTTTGAGATCAAAAAATCTCTGAGCTATAAAAAAATAGAAAGGAGAGATGCAACTAAATATTAAGAAAGATGGTGTGAGAGCACAGTCAGCTTTGTAAAAGTTTTAATGTGGTCAATTCAAAGCCCCCTTTGGGCGTTATGTATCCTTAGATATAATTTTATGTATCATTGTCTCTGGTCAGCCAAGTGCACATCAAGAGAACTTGTTTGGTGAGTATTGCTACACACAGGAGAAATCTCAGTTAGACCGTGACAGGAGGACTTCAAAACCAGTTTCTTTCTATGTCAAATCTGACTCATCTTGAACACAATCTGCATGTTTTCTCATTTCTTGCTTTTTTTTTGAAACAGCCTCAGCCACTATGTTGATATAAAATTTGTGAAAGAAATACTATCTGCAGACACCTGGCAACTTGAGTCATCGATATTTTTAAGCCTAGAGCTTCCTAAATAGAAATGTAACTTTAGGCATCTAAATACCTGAGTCAGAGATGTTTTTATAGCCCCATTTTCCTACAAAGACAAGAGGAAATTTTAGGGGTTTCCCCTTAGCATTGCATAATTTTTTTACGTGTGCTGTGTAAGTCATCATGTTACACTGTTAAGCACAGGAGTGAATGAAATATAGTCTCTTAGGTGACCGATGTGAGCACCTAAGTGAGGAGCTGAGATACACTGATTTTACTGAACACAGACAATGTAACTTGGGTCAGGGGAAATTAGAGACTTGCCGATTAAAGTAGTTGAGAATTAACCAGGTTTTTAGAAAACAGGAAGAGACAATGCAGAATGTAGAAACAGCACACAAATGAGAGTCAAGCCAAGTGTCTGATGGATTCTGGTGGATCCTGTTAGAATTTTATCACAAAAGTCTCAGAAGGGTTCAGGAAGAGGAGAAATTACTTTTGATTAGAGACTCTTGGAAAGGTGCCTTAAAGGTGATGTTTGTGAATAGATAAGACCAAGACCATGTACACACAAGCTTGGGTCTGAGAGCAGAAGTAAGAAGGAAATTCTAGCTAGTTTCAGTTTTAAGAAAAACCTGGTTCTATACTCCTAGCAATTCACTGCTTCTGAGTTATAGTTAAGACTCCTAGACTCATGCTCCAACCTATTCTGAATTTCTAATAAATAAAAACAATATCCAGTGACAACAATAAACTTATCCCACATTTAAATGAATGGAATTAATCATATTTACATATCAGAAGTACAGAGAGCTAGCCACAGAATCTGTTACCTGTACACATCCTAGGATCACCTCTCATTTCTGCCAGTCTTCAGTGGAAAGCTCTATACAAACTCAGAGTAGGCTCAACCACATGCTAAGCACAGTCCACCAAGACTCCTAGGAGTCTTCTCTCTGACCCAGAACATTCCCAGCTCCTGGCTGTGAAGCAAGGGAGGCTGTGTCCTAAAGTCCCCTGGACCAACCCTCAAACACAACAGAGTCCTATACACTGTGACATGTGGATTCAGTGAAAGGTGGGGACAAAAGGAAGCATCTTCAGGTTTGCTAAGGTGGCACTTGAAGATTCTCAAGAAATCTAGATCTTGAGTGACCACATCAGCAATCTCCTCTACAAAGGTGGATCCTCTTTAACCATTCTCCCATTTCTTGTCCTCTTGAAGCCACCTCCTAAATTATCTACTTGCCCACAAGTATTTGTTTCAGGCACTGTTTTCTGAGAAGCCATTCCAAGATAGAATGATCTATATAATTATTGATCTATGTAATTATGATATATGCAAACCCAAGAGCCTCGCCTAAGGGAAAAAATTGTGAATGGAAATTGCTAGTGAAATATTATTTGCCAAAAAAAAGGTTGCTCAAATAATGTACAAGTCAAATAAAAAAAAAAGTATTAAACTCAATGGACAGCAGTCTCTGATATTAACAGGCAATGAAACACAAAATCAGCTTCAAAATCATGATGCCTGATGATATATATTGTCCCTCTGAAAATTCAAGTTGCAAGTTCAAAATTCAAGTTTTGCAAGTGCCAAGACAGCATGCCAGATACAGTCAAAGAAGGACAAATTCAAGCCCTCAATAAGCTTTATTAATCTGCTGGTGTTTGTGAATATCAGACTTGATCAGTCCTTAATGCCTTAATTAACAGTTTGTGTGTAAGGCTTAGTCATCGGTAAAAAGTAGGATGTCTGGACTTGCACACTGTTCACTGCCAAGGCCTTAAAAAAAAGAATTGGTTGTTATTGTTTCAATTAATTCTCAGTCCACAAATTCAGGGCTTGAAGACTCTTCATTACACAGACTTACCTGCCATGATGGGCAATTATCCCCATGGTATTTGAACTATTAAAAGTTTTCACAAAAAAAGTAACTGAAATTGCCTGTTTTAGAATGAAAAACTTTATTTTCTGAATTGTTTAAAGATAATCTTGCTTTTAAAAAAAATTTCTAAAGAGTCGGTTACTGTTCATTCTGCTCATTCCAAAGCCTCAGTAACCAAGAATAATCTCTGTGGAAAAACCAAAGGTTTAGCCAAGGCAATAAGGCCATGTGAGTGTGTGGAGATGAGTTGCACATCCCTTGGCTTCTGTCCTTAAGAAAGCAGGACTTCATCTGTTCTTTACAGAATGCTCTTTACAAGTGGCGCGCCTTGCTGTGCATGGGAAAATAAGGCAGACATACCCCTCCTCATATTGGATACAGACATTGTGAATGGAGACACATGTTTGATCAGTGTGAGGAAGCAGAAATGGCAGGAGAGAAAACAAAGAAAGAAATCAAGTTGGGATTCATGTGAGGAAGCAGCTCTCTGTGGAAGTAATGATTAAGCTGAGCCGGAGAGAATGAGTAGAAAGCAGCCAAGCGACCATGTGCTTGGAGCCTAGGGGATTTGAAAAATGAATGGACACGAACTAGCAAAGCCAAGTGTGGCTTGAGAAGGATCTGGAGACACGGGTAGAGAGGTGCTTAGGCAAGTCCTTGAGGCCATGTAAAAGTGTTTGGGTCCCATGTTAAATGCAGCAAGAATCTCAACTAAACATAGGCCAAGAACGAAGCAAACAGAAACCAGCTTACCCGTCACCCTTTCTTGAACGACAGCTGCCATGTATTTGACTGTGAAACAGCTAGTTTCAAAGTCCTGTATCATAACGGCCTGTTCAGAATTAATTGTTTGTGAGTTACTTTGATCGTAAGGAACAGGGACCCAGGGCAGACGTGAAATACAAATGAGAATCTAGCTATTGGACTCAGTGGAGGTGAACCAGTGCGCGCCATCCACAGAGTTCTGTGTGATGGTGAACACTTCTGCCCAGAAGACGAGCACAGAGAGAGCTGTACCCCAGCCCAGGGTAAAGAAACAAAACACATGATTTCCACCATTCAGCATCTGCTGGATAGTGTCCCAGTTGTCTCCCGTGTTCATGTCAGGTCCCCAGCTAATTACAGTCACCTCTACTTAGAGATGTGGAAAAGGTCACTGTTTCTGAGGACCTGGCTATGAGGGAAGTACAGGAGTTAAAAGAAAAAAAATCCTTTCACGAAGGTTCAGGGGCACCAACTGGACCTGGTAACAGTGGGTCAGGAACCCAAACCTGATTGAAGGACTGATTGATTGGGAATAGGCACGGAAGTGGCATGACAGGGCAGTGTGGACCGTGCCAAAGCTAATATTCAAAGACAAATACCTGCCTATCTGTTTACACATGAGATACATACATAAAACCCTTTAGAGATAACTTTCTTCATGGGCAAGTCATTGTCTTCCTTTATGCATTCCCTGGAGACCCAGCATGGCTCCAGTGATTGTCCCAACCTAGTGTCACACATATGGTCCTGGTTAGCCAAATGGGTCACAGAACAAAACCAAAAGTCAAATCTGAGAAAGGACACATAGAGAGGAAAGAGGTAATGAGGGTGGGAGGGAGATTAAAAGTGAGCTAGAGTAACGAGAACGTATTGTATAGATAGGAAATTGTCAAAGGACAAATTGTATACATGCATAAGATTGTCAAAGAATAAAAAAAATAGTTTAAGAAAATTACATTATAGATTATATAGTTTTTAAATGAAATGGATTAACCTTAAATTTTATTTATTTTTACACAAAGTGCATTACACTGAATTTTCTCTTATTTGAAAGAGCTAGCATATAGTGCTGTAACCCTAAAACCAGGGACAAAAAAACTACAGTCTGGGGTTAAATCTGTTTTTATTGGAAGATGAAAAGAGAAAGTAACCTTCAAAAAAGTCAACACTAACTTCTTCTATTCTCTGTTAACTGAATTTTATGCAGTGAACAACTATTGTTTGCACATTTATTTTAAAGGCATTTATTACTGTCTCAGAAAACAATAAAAAGCCATGTACAGCCTACTAATCACTCTAAGTCAGAGAAAAAGAAAACTCTATGACGATAGAATTCTTCTGATCTTTGAGTCTCTCTCAGAATGACTGTCTGCTATCAGTTGAGTTGACCAGGTTGCGGCCACTCTTCAGTCCTTAGACAGAGCTTTCTTTGTGTGACACAGTGAGCCCCTACAAGTCACTCGTGAAGCAATTAGGCCGAGACAATTCTGTCTAACGACAGTGAACCGCAGGAGAGAGGATTTAGCCAAGCAGTTTTATCTTGAAGCTTCGAGCAAATTCTGGTTGCTTTGTGAAGGTGCTGTGAAAAGAGAGGTTGCCTCCGGGGTTAGTAGCTACACCGATTTTTCTTTCCCGTGGCCTCTGAGGGACACAACCAACAACGGCCACTAGGTGTCCTCAAAGTCAAACTAATGCTCACTTGTGCACTCAACTTGTGCACTTTCAAGAGGTGTATTCATTCTGCGTCCCGGCGCTGGGCTCCCGGGGTCCCCGGAGACACATTTAAACCCATTTAAACCCCCGAGCACCCCCGCCCTGCTCTCGGAGTGAAGCAGAGTCCCCGGGGAACAGCATCGGTAACTGCGGTTCTCGGTTTTTGTACCGACGGAAGGCAGGGATGGGAGGTGGAGACCCTCTTAGCCCTGAACCGGAACAAGAGTGGCCAACTGGCCGCCGCCCAACCCCTCAGCAATTCAAATGTGCAGAGAATACGTTCTGACTTTTAGCTGCCTTTCTTTTTTCTTTAGTCGTGGCATTTGTAAACAAGACGGCATTGTGCAGCAAGGAATGTCTGTCCATTCATTTTCACTTCAAGACCGTCGTCCAGCACCAAGTCACCGACGCCCGTTCGTGCCCGCCCTCACTTTTCATTTTCTCTTTTCCAGCTTTTTTTCCCCCATCTCTGCACCCTCTATTTCTTCCTTTTCAGTTGTCTCTTAAACCATATCTAAGTCTACCACCTTTACACACACACACACACACAGACACACACACACACACACACACGTCGGCGGCGGGCGGGGGAGGGCAATCCTGATTAAAATATGAATATTTACATACTCAATGAAAATAATATTTCATGAAAAAAAAAAAAAAAAAAAAAAAAAAAAAAAAAAAAAAAAAAAAGAAACGGTGCCTGAGCAATGGCTCGGCTGTTAAGAGTCCTTGCAGTGCTAGTAAAAGGACCCCTGGGTCCTTCCTGTTCGCAGCATCCTCACTGCAGCTCACCACTACCCGTAACTCTAGTTCCGGGGAATCCAATGACTCCGTCTGACCTGCATAGTCTGTAGTACACATACGCACACGCAGGCACACATACATAAAATAAGTCAATATTAAAAGAGGAGGAGGAGGGAAGGTGGGGAGATGAGAAAGAAAGCAGGTAACTGCCCGTTTCTACCCAAAGGTTAAGGACAACAGGATCACATGGTGGGAATGGGTGGCGGGAGCTGCGGAGGGCACTTCCCTTACATCTTTCCTGTCTCAGACTCCGGATCCTTTATCATGTTTTAGGAATTCCTAATCTTACCACAGCCAGATGACTCATACTGGCTGACTGGCTGTCTAGGCCTCTACAAAACACCTGTAAAGATAAACCCTAGTGAGAAAACAACACTCGCGGCGGGGTGGCCTTTTCAGATAGCCAGGGGAATTTTCAGGGTTGATTTCAGTTTTTTTT
>CABHPH010163016.1:0-42914 GCA_902168325.1 Peromyscus nudipes
GTTTAGAATGGTCTGTTCCTTTGTCAAAGAGAGAAGGAGTATCAAAGAACTTTATAAGTTATGTTAGTAAAAACATTAAAGGGTATTTTTGAAAGAATTACAATCACTTTTCAATATCATAGTGGATCTTTGGCTGTAGAGCCCAGATGAGGTTATATGATCACAAATTTACGGTGATCACAGTCTGCCATGATGTGTGATTTTGATTTTACTCAGCAACACCATCTGCCTCAGAGCAAGGAACAAAATGAATACACAACCTGGTTGGGAGATAATTCAGTGGGTAGGAGTGCTTGCTATGTCAATGTGAAGACTAAAGTTCAAATCCCAGATTCCACTTTAAAAGTTAGCAATGGACACATACACTTGTAAGCACAGTGTTTTGAGAGGTGAAGACAGGAGGATTGCTGGGCTTACTGATCACCAGCTGGACTCCAACTTTAATGAAAGATCCTGATCAATGACAGAGTGTGAAAGAGCAGGGCACTCAACTTCCTCTTCTTGTTTCCACATATGCATGAGTGCACACACTTACACATACATGTGCACATATATTGCATTCTACATGCAATGAGATACACTATGAAGAAGCTCCAAAGACATGCATCACAGGTGATGACACAATTGTATCTCGATTTTCATCCTGGTTTTGCACAATAGAAATGTGAAAAATAACTCAAACAACAGAAAGCATGTTGTCTTATGTTTGGTTCTTTGTCCTTGGTCAGCCACCTGAAGTTCCGAGGCCTCCGTTTTCTCTACTATGACATATAAATGAGGATACCGAACTCACATGCATTATGTGCTCATCAATTATGTAACCTGAGAAAGCACTGATGTTTGAATTGATCACATACTAATCCTTCTTTTTCACTAGAAATTCCTTATACTCACAGATCACTGGCCATGTTATTTCTCAGTGACATAATAATGACTATCAAAGAGTTAAGCAAGAAGCGACAAGATTGCTCATTTCAATAACTGCTACTCTTGTTCATTTAAACGTACATGAATTCAAAAAAGTAAAATTGGGGGCTGGAGAGATGGCTCAGTTGTTAAGAATGCATATTTCTCTTGTAGCGACCCTGACTTTGATTCCCAACACCTACATCAGGCAAATCAAATCCATCTATGATGCCAGCTCCAGTGGATCTGCCACCTTTCTCTGGCCTCCACAGTCATACTCACATGCATATATCCCCACACAGACACATATACAAACATCTAATTTTTAAAATAAAAATAAAATAAAACTTTTAAAAGCTTACCTGCTTCATCTTAACAACTACCTTGTTTCTGGCCTCTGTTCTTTGAGTTTTTGTTTAATATCTCATTAAGAATATGTAGAGATAACACTTTGGTCATCCCTTACTTTGTCCAGCAATCCCAAATACCTAACAGCTCTAGGTATAAATTTGTCTTTTGTTCTAATGTATATTTTAATTTCAATATGGACTATTATTTTATGTATAGTTTTCCCTTTGTGAATCTGATGGCTGTTTGCTGATGTTTCTTTGGTCATTTTGTTTTAGGGTATATGAATGCAAATCCTGGAATTATACATGAACAACCAAAACACTTGCTTTATAAGGTTCATTTTAAACACTTTTGTAATTAATACATAACTGAACTGTGGAGCATTTAGATGTTACTTTGGGAGAGATATGTAGTAAAGAGTTAAAACACTGTTATCTTTCCTTATTTAGATTAAAAAAATAAATCAATGCCTGAGCTTGTTTTTTTTTTTTTCTTGGTTACTTCCTTCTCAAAACTATAATCAAAATCCCCCATTCCATCACATCCATGGGACTTGTGGAAAGCCACACTGCTTCCCAAACACAAATCACTGTCTGTCACTTTCAGTTTGCAATCTCAGTCTCATATTAAAGTGATTATTCTTTCCTGATGCTCTCCTTATGATGGATGATCTCAAAATCTGATGGTCAGGAATTACAGGGGTCTTGATCTACAGCTCCATCTTCTCCACGTCTTGCTCTTAACCTCTGTTCTTCATCTGTGATGAAGCAGAAAGTAAGACACAGAAATGAGCTGGAAGACCATCAGTAGCCTCAGTTTGGGAATCCTTATGAGGCCCATGTTTCTTTGACTTTAGTGTGAACTTTGGGGAAACTTGTTCTACATCCTCACACAGCACGCCCAGGCCAGACTTCCCCAAGTCCTGTGAATCAATTCCACACCCTTTGTGGCTAAAATCCCCATGTTCAAGGGGCTAGCTCAGTAGTACTGGATCTTTGGAAGATAGTCCAAATATACCTTTAGCATATCTGTGGGCAAAGAGATATGATTATTAGGACTTTACACCATTCACTAGGCCGTCGTCTTTTCATTCTATCCATTTTTTGGATAATTGACAAAAGACCCAGTTTTCAAGCATACCTCATAAAGTAAAAGTAACAAAATGTTGTCTCTCCTTGCCACAACCCATGATACATATTTCCTTTTAATACTTTAGCATCTTAGTTTCAGTGGGGGGTGGATACGTAGCCTCCCCCACTGTGTTGACTTAAAAGACAGGCAGAAGAAAATGCTGTTCTCTACTTATTAATCCTCGAAAAACATCATCACGTTGTTCTCTGGGTCATGATGGCTGAAAGGGGATACAAAAGGAAGAGTGATAGGAGATAGGTGTAGATTGCATGGATTTCTGACCCCCAATTTGTGGCACAATGGATCAGTATTTCTCTTTTCCTATCCCCAACTCTTTGAGACCACTTGTCAATGTTAGAGCAATAGAGTTATATTCAGCACCCTGACAGTCGTGGAATAAAAACAGTAATCATAAATCCTATGTATTAGTATATACACCCATATTAGTATGCTTCTGCACTTGCATGCATAATGTGTATGTATTTATTTATACATCTCATTAATAGACAAGAGTGCTCTGTTGAACAGAGCTACTTTCCGATGTGAGGGGCTAATGAAATCAAAGCCATAGGTTAGTATTTAGCATTTATAGAACACCATATTTGCAAAGTACTCTAGAACAATTTAACATTTAATCCCCACAACAGCCCTTGCAGAGAGGCTCTCCTATCAGTCCCCTTACAAATGAGGAAACAGGGACCTGCAAAGTTCCTGACACACTTTGTGGCTGATTGGTGGCAACTGGTGATTAAAGCACAAAGTCATGACTTAGAGGAGCGTGTCTCATACTTTGGTATTGAAGAATGGGATTCCTTATTTAACCTGTGAATCACAAGGAAGAGGCCCAGACTGACAGGGGTCTCACCAGCCTATCTCCACCACATCCCAGTAATGGCTTAAATCATCTCAGGGCTGCTAAACTCTTTTCAGCAATAAAATAAAATGCATTAAGTGCTAAATTCATCCTACAACTGGTATTTCTCATTGACTGCAGGTGTTTGGAAGTTGTCAATTTCTGACACCAACTTATATTATAACACTCCAGCCTCCACAGGCAGATGAATTGACCTAGTCAGAAATGACAACCATAAAATTAACAAATTTACCAGTCTCATGGAGGTAAGCTACGTTTGCTAGTTTTTGCACTCTAGGACCTACTCTGCAAAGTTCTAGAGCTAAGACATTTATCTTCTCACCTGAACACAGTGTACATAGATATCTCTGTTTTAGTTACAAACTTGAGATCACCATAGTAACCAATTAGTATTTATGTTACTATGGCAGAGTGCAGAGAAAAAGGGAACCAAGATGTGCTTACTCATTTTTATGCCATCTCAGTGGGTAAAAGATAAAATGCTGATTCCAGTTTCCAAATTTCCATTGACTTCTTTCACCCTAATTTACATTCACATCTGTCTTTTGCACAAGGAAGACCCTTGATGGCAAAGTATTCCTATGTATTTATAATAAACTCTACAGTTGTTAATAGTGCCAAAGGGAAGTGAGAAGAGATAAATCATTGTATTTCTTGTATGCTGCTTGCCTATAGCATCTTTGTACCCGAACATCTGTGGATTTTAAATCTAAATTCTGAATAATACCTTCTCAAGCATTTACCTCAAAACTCAAACCTGCTTCTGACATTTAATGGAGCAGAAATGAGCAGTGTCATGATAATTTTTACTTATATTTTGTTTGTATTTTAACCTCATTGCTGTGGCATTAAAATCCTACCAAACAAAATAGCATCTCTTCAGGTGAAGAGAATCAACAGCCTTCGGTTAAAGCCTGTCTCCAAACAACCCACAGTGACAGAAAGGCTGAAAAGGGACTAGAATCACTGGCTCTGAGGCTTTAAAGCAGAACCAGAAGTTGATACTTCGAGTCAGGCTGAACTACTTGAGCTTTGACTCTGGTAATTGTTCAATAAAATTTAGGCTTCTTTACCAACTCAATTTAAATATTAGCAAAGATATTTTGAAAAATATTGTCTTTAAATGTCCATATCACATGCATTTGCTTTGTAAGTGCTTTACATTGAATTGTTTACTTTCTTTAAAGCTCTCGGGACACTCTCCATACCGAAGAAAGTGGGAAGTGAGAAGTGGCCCATAAACTCTTCCAGAATGAAGGTGCTTCCTCTAAGCTCCCATAACTGCATAGCATCCAGAACTCACTGCATAACCAGTCACCAGCGGGATTTAAGAAAATGTCCTCCAAGCAGCACAAGTTCTCCCAGGTTCATCCTGAAACAGTTCAGCACCCTTTGAAATTAATGAAATCCACTTAAAGACTCAATCTGAACAGCTAAGTGTCTATGTAGTTTGGATAAATTGAGTAAAGAATGAAAATTTCCCTTCCATTCAATTTGTTGCAGACTGTTTTAATGACAAATAAATGGTAAAAGGCCTGTTTGTAGACCAGAGAGGAAATGGAACAATCTTTTTTGTCTGGTCTGTTTGACTTCAGTCTCTTTATGACGAATCAAGTACGATAATTAGTCAAATGAATTGAAAACTCCTTAAGTAGACCTCACCAAATGTCCTTGTTGTCCCCACCAGCATCTCCAGCAAGGAAAACAACACCACCTATGCCTTATGCCGCTTCCTTTACATCCATAAGCAGCTGGGGCTCAGCCTTTCCTGTGGACAGCTCTTTGTTTAGACTTGCTCCATTACCAGCTCCAGTTCCACACTTTTGCATCTACTCTGTGTCCTCTCCACTCCCCTGTCTAAGATAGCATCCATGTAAATACAGGCTTAGGGTTATTTATTACATGATAACCAGTGCCAAAAACAATACCAGTAATGAACATACCCAAAACAAACTAAGCATAAATGACAGGCAACCATATGTACTGCTATTCTGCTGATTAATTTGCTGATCAATTTCTTTTTTCCACTTTTTTTCCCATGCACAGAGACACTTGAAAGTTTTCCTCTTCAATATATTGACAATTTGATTTTTCCATTCTCATAAAACAATCATTTTCAAAGATGGAATAACAGACCAAGCATAAGGTATTTGTCCATAACAGTTTTTTTATAGGACATATTTTAATATGGTTTCATTGCTGTGTTTTATACAACATCAGAGAAAAATCCAAAGATTTTAAATGTTAGAATTTTTATGAGTTTTTTGGTAGTAATTAATCATGTCATAAAAACTCAGTTTTTATTCCAGAAGCCAAGTAGTTCAGTTCTAGAACAATTTACTCCAAATTCCCCAGTGAGAAAAATGTAATGAAAGTATGTAAAGATACTTAGAGAAGAATGGAAGTCATTAACTGTATATGAAAAATTTTCTATACCTATTATAAAATTAAACCCAGCCAAAGTAATGAAGAATAATAAAAGTAACACTTACACTTTAATACCAGGCATGCACACTGCTATACATATGACATATGAGAATTGCACAGATCCACTTCAGAAACTGAAAAATCAATTCGGGTATGAGCTCCAAAAGGATAAAAGGTTTTAAAAGATGAACATACCCTCCTGAAGATAAGTTAACAAGTACAATGTATCTGTAAAGACTGAAGAACAAGAGAGTGTGAGCCTTAAGTAATACAAGCTCCAAGGTGGGAAAACCATTTTAGTTGGGGAGTCTTCAATCCACTGATCCTTTACAAGCATTTTTGAAAATTGGACCCTGTACTCCCTCCGGGAGAACTTTGTGGAAGAGAGAGGATTAGAGTTCAGATTCTTGGAACACACATTGTACATCCTAGTAGCTTGAAAATTATGACAGACTGCCTTGTACAATGGCTTAGGTTTGAAGAAGCATGAATAATGCAAATAATGAGGCAATATGAGCTACAGTTTATAAAATCAACATATGTAAAGGATTGTACATACTTGAAGAACTTAACTATTTTGATAGTAGAACGTGGTTTTTGTAGCTTAAGCTTGTTTAGAGGGAAAAGAAGAACCTAGCACTGAGAACGCCTTAGCATAGTTTTATTGTAGCAGATTTGAGTTCAAACTTGTGTGATTCTGTGTGTGCATTATATCACAGTTTCGATGTGTTTCTTGTTATTGTTTCGAGGCAGAGTCCTAAGTACTCAAGTTGGCATTAAAGTTACTATGAGACTGAGGATGACCTGCAATTCTCAGGGATCTCAGAATTGCAGGATGACCTGCAATTCTCAATTCAGATCCTGCAATTTTCAGCGGGTGACATTACAGATGTGCACCATCATTCTCAGCTTATGTGGAGTTGGTTTGTGAATTGAAGCCCTGGTTCACGACTACAAGGCAAGCACTATATCCACTAAGCCATGTCTCTAGCCCTGCTGTCTGTATCTACCACTGACCTATGGCACTTCTGGAAGCAGATCGTAAGTTCTGTGATGACAGTAGCAGTGCCTCTATCTTGATAATTATCCCTATGACAGCATTTGAATTTTACAAATGATGCTTATGGTTAATTACTCTGTCATAAGTACAACTATGCTTTTCTTCTTGAAAATTTAAAGTATTATTAACAACGCGTTGAAGCTTGAAAAAGCCACACTTCTAACATATATAAGGTAGGTACAGTCTTTTTAAACTTTTGCTAGTATATAGATAATTAATACTTTTAGCTAAATAATTTACTGAATAGTGCTAAATAAATATAGCTAGATAGTGAAGTTTCTGGATCTACCCTACTCTAGCCATGATACCTCAGAAAAAGGGATTTACAGAATCTAATTTTCAACTTTTCACCTATGAAATAGGAAGCATACCAACAGCCATCTAACCATGCTTCTGTGAAGCTTAACTAAGAAAATGTATGCCTACCACCTAGATAATAAATACCACCTAGATCGTAAATGACTGAAATATCAGCTAGTATCACTCTTCTCTGGCCTACAGAGATATTAGAATTATTTTTGTAATGAAGGAATTCAATGATTGGACTTTATTTATATTTTTACTAATGTTTTGTGTAGAATTAATAACCTGCAGTGTGAAGACAGCAGGATTCAAGACGGGAAAAGCCAGAGACAGAAAAAGAAACAAAATTTAATAAGCAGTGCTCAACCATATCTCAGAGTCCATGCCTGGGGTCAGCTCCCACCCTTGGTGAATCTGACATAGTTTGAAGATGAAAACACATTCTTTGTTTTCTGAAATCCCCAAGGACATTTGAGTTTGGAGTTCCTTTTAAAGTTGTTTTGAATGCATTGTAGAAAGGATGTGTGTGTGTGTGTGTGTGTGTGTGTGTGTGTGTGTGTGTGTGCCATTTCTCTTCCAAGAAACTTAAAGCAAACTTTAGTGCCTTTTCTCCTTTTATTTACTTATTTCTTTTGAATTTGTTTTGAATTCTTCTGTGCTATTTTAGATGTGATAGCAGGAAGTGCATGTTGGCTGCTATTTCAGTGGCCTTGTCAGTCAATCTGCAGAGAGACATATTTTTTGACATGGAAATCTTCAAGATGAAAATTCAAGATCTGCTCAACTTCCCATCTTGCCAAAGTAGTGTTTTTAATCCATGCTAAAAGTGCAGTTCACTAAGAGGACAAAGGAATGCATCAAATTAATTCTCTGACACTAAATAAATAGCCCAAATTAAAGATTGAGGAGTTTAGCTTTTTTTAATCCACAGAAACAGATATATTTTCTTTATATTTACCTCTCAATCAGTCACATATCAAATTCTCTGTTGAACACCTACTGAGTTCTTAGCCTTGAACATTGCTATATGAGAAAGAGAAGGGAAAAAAAGACTAATAATATTGATCAACTTGTAGCAGAAACATGATGAACCACAGAGCTCTTGGGTCTGTGGTAGGGAACTCAAGATAAGACATAGAATCAGGAAGTATCTTTCTCAGATCTGCCTCAGTACAGGAGCAGAAGGACTTCAAATCTCTTCCTGTGAATCTCATTCCACGTTGGATAATTCATAAAGAGCAGCCAGTGTGTGCAGAGGATCCAGGACCCTAGCCAGCACTTCAACAGCCATTCACTATCCCACTTTGCCCTTTCTGATTCTGATGATGAACTGCAAGCATGTGCAAAGGTGCCTGGGCCCGTAGCTAGCAATTTTTTAATAGTGCACCTCACCCCTTCAACACTTTATACTCTTCCTATGACCAAAGGCTATCAGCATTATCCTCCCCTACATCCTTCTCTGGCCAGATCTAAACCCTGCTTCCCAGCATTTCTCATGGGTTCTAGCTTTCTTCTACACTCACGTCCTCTTTCTCCTTGCTTTCTTCATGGCTTGGTTTATACTTCTTACATTTATGCTTCCACTTCTTATGTTCTCTATAACCTTATCTAAGCTTGCAATTTCAATCTTTTAACTCTCTTCCTACTTCTGGCTTTCCCACATAGCACTGCTAAAATTATTGAGCAGTGTTAACAATTATGACTTTAACCTATATCCAGATCCTTGCCAGTTCTGTCCTCATGCCCATTTCCTGTGCTATGAACCATGGCTACATCCTCCTGACAGGAATCTCTCAGCTTGATTACTATAGTACAGCCCAGTAGATAGTCTCCAATCTATTTGAGCAGCACAACTCTGATATCATTTTTCTAAAGTACAAAATATTGATGCCACACTTTCTCTGAGAATCTTTAGTGGTGCCCGGAGTATACTTTTGAAAAATATAGTGACTGCATTCTTTGCCCCTGCTACCCTTCTAGCTTCATTTTTCATCTTATCTTCACCATGTGAGCCATTTTCAGGCAACACTAAACCTCTTTACACTGCCTAGAGATAGCAGATCCTTTCCTTATTCCATGCTCACCTGCATTCTCTTTCTCTATCTAGAAGAGTGTCGCTGAATTCTCCATCCTACATCTCCTTGGGTTTAACCGTACATTACATGGTTGTAAGGAGGTAGCCTCACCTTCATTCCCCATGCTCAGGCATGCACATGTCCTTCCTGTATGCACCAACAGTATTCTAGACACCCATTACCAGTACTCACACTCTTTTCCCATAAGACATCAGCTTGGTTGTGTTCTCCTGTGTAACATGGTAATAGGCAGAAGTCATTCACAGCATCCTACAGTTCCAGAACTACAAAGGATGCGCAGTTAGTACAAGGGAATCAAGAAACAATGGAAAGATATGGAGGGCTCTTCTCAATTTGTGGATGTTTCTTCGAGTAGGATGTTTCTTTGTGCTGCTGAAAGCAAAGAAGCCACCATTGTCAACAGAAAATGCTGAAGCCAGGGGCTAAGCATGTGACCCCTAAAGAACAATGGCTGCTCATCTAGTGTTTGCGTTGTAGACATACAGCTTGATGTCTGGTTGCCAGAACTATGCAGCACCCTTCTCAAGAGGAATTAATTATGTGCTAGTTGTAAGGTTTATCTATGAAGATGATTTGCCTTTCTCATCAGTCAAATGGAAATTAGTGGAACCTAAAAAAGGATTGCTCAGTAGCAGACGCAAAGTAGTTAATTTCAAATCACTTTTCTTCTTTTCAATTGGCCCTGTCTTGAAGGTAACATAAAATTCCATGTAGGAGAGGCCTTTATTAGAGAGATTCTAAGTAGTGCCACATAGAAAAAAATTCCCACCCTTATGTCAGCCACATCCCTTTCCAATCTTCTGGAGGTGTTCACAGTTGAACTCAGAGCATTTTCATGTATTAAAATCTTGTAAGTCATATCCTATAGCAGTTTTCTTTCTGATGGGGTGATGGAGGCCCTACATCCCTCTCCATACCTTGTGCTCATTCCTGCAATCTTTCCTGCAGTTCAGGTTTGAATATGAAGTCCCCTCAGAGGTTTATGTTTTAAATGCATGCTTTCTAGCTGGTGTCACCATTTTGTGAGGTGATGGAAGGAGCTGTCTTGTTGGTGGAAATAAGTCAATAGTGGTAAGTCTTTGACAATTCTCCAGCTCCTGATTCTGGTTCTCTGTTCCCCTACCTATCTGGATGTGAATAGCCCATGTCAAATTCTCCTCTATCAAGGTGGACTGAAAATGGGAGGTAATGCAAGCATTTCCTCTGTTTCTCTCGTGTATTGCATTACCAACAATGTGAACAGCGCCAGCGCAGTACACATCCCTCTGATGCAAAACAGAAGAGCTCTGGGACAAGAAACTTTATGTTGTAGTTGATGACATCCATGGGAAAATAATCCATGAAGTCTGGATAGTAATTTCAGAAGTTCCCTTCTCATCAGATGTGTAACATTCTGCAAGATACACTGTAGCATGACTCTTAAAAAGTTCTTATTAATAAAATCAAACCTGAGCCAGGTATTGGGGTGAACATTGGAAGGTCAGAGAGACAGAACAAACCACAGCTAACCTCACCTGGCCAACTTCTCAGCTGATCTTGTTTCCTCAGACTGGATGCCCCGAGCCCTCATCCAGAATGGGTCTCAGCTGAACTGCTGCTCAAAAGCCTGAATGCTTAACCAGGTCAAATGCATCTCCAGGGCAAATGCCTCTCCAGGGCAAAAGCTTCTAGTTTCTCGTCCTCACACCTTATATACCTTTCTGCTTTCTACCACCACTCCCTGGGATTAAAGGTGTGGCTTTCTGGGATTAAAGGTGTGTATCACTGTGCCTGGCCGTTTCCAATGTGGCCTTGAACTCACAGAGATCCAGAGGGATTTCTGTCTCTGGAATGCTAGGATTAAAGGCGTGTGCTACCACTGCCTAACCTCTGTTTAATATTGTGGCTGTTCTGTCTCTGACCCCAGATAAGTTTATTAAGGTACACAATATTTTGGGGAATACAATACCACTACAATACACGCCTCAATAAATGCACTTTCTCATTTTATATAACCTATTTGCACTGGAGTTTGTTAACTTCCCTTATTTTTCCTTATTAATCTTGCAAAATTCTATAAACCATCTCTTCTTCCAATCATATCACTTCATTTAATTAAAGCTAAATAAAGACACATATTGTAAAATTAAAGATGAAAAAGGAGCTCACGTAATTAAAGCTACAGAGGACCAATATAGATTTGGTGAAGAGAAAAATGAAAATGATAACACGTAGATCTTGATTTAGCCCTGAATGAAAGTTTCAGCCAAAGATGATACCTGTAATGATTTAATAAATAGCTAAACCAGACCTATGTGCCAGACATTGGGGCTGAATTTGGCCAGGGTTCAAAATACAGCAATTAACATAAAAGCAATGAAGTAGCTTGTAGTCTATTGAAAGAAAAGATTTGACTTAAAGGTTTAACATGAAGCTCAGATCCTTAAGCTGACAAGCAGTTACCTATCAAGAAACTCAGCTACAGAGAATGAATTGTGCCTGTGGACTCAGAGTGTGACAGCTTTGCTATAATAATAACAACCGTGACAGAAAAGGAAAAGACAGATGGACCCAACTTCTCAGTCTTTTACCATCACTCCTCCTGATTCCTCTTGCTTATTCTGAGCATCGACAAAACAGCATAGCGGTTATCATAGATCTTTGCATAGCATTGATTCAAGCGTGTGTTGAAACAAACCTGCCTCGGTGTAGTCACCTGTATCCCCAGCTCATACCTGCCTCTTCTTCCCTGCCTTCCATCTTGCGGATCTCTGAGATGAGCATTTATCTTCCTTTGCATCCTCAATTCCTCTTCCCTTGTCAATCTAGCGGGTGTTCTTTTGAGATTGCGTTCATTCTTCATTATTCATTTCAGGCCCTTTCTACTTTTGTGTCCATTTTTATGCTTCCCTTCTCCTGATATGCACCTCCGGCATCACACCTCTCCATTTCTCAGAAATGTTTGGTATTATTTTTCCACGGTTATTTCCCCAGTTAAACTGGGCCTTAGCAAATACACCTGCTCAGCTTTTCCTGGTTCTGAAGAGCAGGGTTGTTCTCTACGCTTAGGAGACGTAGGAAATCAGAACTTCTAAGAATGATTTTCTTTTTGCTTGTGTTTTTGTTTTGTTTTGCTTTTTACACATGCTCCAAGTCTGATGAAGCCACCCTTGGGGACCACTGTAGGATCTAAATGGTACCACTGCATTTTATTTTTCAGCAATAAGTTCAATTAAAATGTTTTTGAAACTCTGTGTATTCAATTTTGTAACCAAAAATTTAGAAGTTCTGATCCCTCTAGGCCTGGTTTGCTTGTGGCTACTTCCCGGTGTGGTGAATCCCACAGAAGAATTTAAGCAAGTGTGTAAATTCAGTTTTTCATGCGTTTTAAATAAGTTGTCATGGAGATGGCATGAACAGACCCTTTTTACTTCCAAAGTGATTCAAAGCCCCCCAGCAGGTTTTCCTGTTTTTGTATCAGCAACTTTGGTGTGTAGAAGGAATGGCCTATACAGACATGGAACAAAAGCAGTGTCCCTTGAATAGGCATAGATTGGACTAAGCCCTCCAAGTCCGTGACCTGTTACATATTCAACTATCCTCCAAACAGTAAATAACAACAAAAATAGCAGACAGTTCATATAGGTCATATCCCACAGTTCCCACAAAACACATAAGGTACTTGTTTTCAAAGAAAAACTGCCAGAGAAGTTAGAGAAAATACTCAATGACCCTCTATCACCCTCATATTTCTACTTTAGGCATTTTTTTTATTTACATGTTATTTTTAAGCTACGGATGTTGGAAGTTTGTGCTGTTTAGATTCTCCATTCTGTCATCATAGTATTTTGAAAACCAGTTAGAGCACTATGTTCTTGCTAAAAATCAAGACAAATTATCTTTCAACCTTATTGATATATGCATTGTGTGTGTGTGTGTGTGTGTGGTATATATGTACATCACATCTTTGTATATATGCATCTATGTATGTGTATGAGGTGTATTTATGTACAGAACATTATATTATGTTTTGTAAATTTGTAGAAAACATACTTGCAACAAGAAATGCAGAGGGTGGAAGCAGGCTCAGAAGGGCAGAAACATGAATGGATTCTTGAACCTTATAGTGACAGCAATTTGTCCCTTGCAGATTTTTCAAATGATGTCTATCTTTATTTGTCTATCAAATTGTAATTGAGATGTTTATTTTCCTGTTTAACCCAATACTATATTAGTGCCCTCCTCTTGTAAACTCTATTTCTTTTCTTTTACTATAAATGTATGCAGTACCACGAACTGACTGACAAAAAAATTCTCTCTATTTTAAAGTAAAGATTTCCAATTTCTTTTTCTTCTGTAGGTGTAAGTAAATATTCTGGGGGTGGAGTGGAAGGAGTTTGTACATAGCCTGCTTCTGAGATGAGCTTTTCATCATTCGGGATTTCCACCTGATATGTGCAATATCACCTACACCCCAGACACTTTCTATTCCTTCATATTGCTATTAATAATTGATCCTGTTGATGTACAAGAATAGGATTTCAGAACACATCCCTCTTCATAGCCAATATCTCTTCGAGTTCAGCTTTCCCAGGCAGGAGCTTGCTTCAGAGCAGGGGATTCTCTATGAGGTGCTTTGCTTTGCATCTACTGTACAGCCCTTCCAAAAGGCTTCTTCCAACTTTCTTGGACATTAGCACAGAGATGTTAAGCTTGCTATTGATGAGAGTCCTGTTGCACATTTTTTTGTTTTTGAGGTAAGGTGTCACTTTGTAGGCTAGACAGTCTTGACTCCTAAAATAATTCTTGCTTCAGCCTTACACATGCTAGGATGGCAGATAGGTGCCATCCTACCCGAGGATGTCATACAAACTCCCTTGAATTAGTCAATCCAATAAAGTATTTTCTTGCTGTCATTATTCAGCTGAATACTATTTTCTCAAAAATACATGAGATTTTGAAGAAAAGTCATTACAGTATTATGGATGATTCTGAGTCCATCTTTCTGTGACATGTTGACAGAATATTTGTTCAGTTGATTTTTTTTCTTTGCAAGTTCATCTATTCATCTGTAAAGACTCCAGGGCACAGAGCTTTACTACTTCATTCTACTAAGACTCTCTCATCCGACTTTGTTTCAGGGAGAGCATGCCCTATAACACAGCTAATGAGAAGTTGGTGAGGTGCACGTTGATTTAGAGAAACCTCTGCTCAGTGGAAATGTTCAGTCCCTGATAATGCTGTTTCAGCTTCCAAAGCTGGAGGTGCCTTGCTTTCTACAAGCAGCCAGCAGCAACTGGTTGGACAGTAAGTATGGGAAAGCTCTTCAGTTGTTTCTTTAAACTGCATAAGACATAGAAGCTTCCCTGGAAGGAGATGTTGCCATTAAGGACAGTAGAGTCAGCTATTCAGTCTTCTTTCATAGCATTATGTTCCCAGAAAAAAGTGTAATAATATTTTCCTTAATACACACACACACACACACACACACACACACATATATATATAATGCATGTTTGGATATAAAATATGCTACTCATAAAAAAATGCACATACATACTTATGTGCAGATATTATACATACTTTCACACACACATATAGAACAAAGCAAATACATAAAATTACATATATGTGCATACACAGATGCATAAATATGTTTTACACACACACACACAAACACACAGAAGATGGCTCAGTGTGGAAATGCTTGTCTTATAAATATGAGAGCCTGAGTTCTGAGTGCTGGTTCCTAGAACCCAGAGCTGTGTAGGAGAAAGAGCTGGAATCTGGGGCACTTCAGGCCAGCCGAGAGCTGAAACAGTTGATATGAGGGAAGACAGCAAATATCAAGACAAGCATGGATGAGTGTACCCACACGCACATGAACATGCACACATACTATGTATATAAACATAGTATATGTTCAATAAATCTTTCAAACAGCAGGAAAAATAGTTTTTAACTAACGTACCAAGAGCCCATTTGTGTTCTAATTGTTTGAAAAATTGATCATAGGAGAATATCTTACAGAGTTTAGGAAAGTTGACTCATTTGTATTTTCTGAAAACAAATAGTTCTTATTATTCATAACATTGATAAAACTGTCATTTCACTTTTCCAAGTTGTTGAATAATAAAAAACCATTAGTAAATACCACCCTGAGGTGCCTGCCCACTGCTTACGACCAAGGATGTTCCACCCTGCAGTTTCCTCTTGCCAGGCAAATGGATACAGATTATTCCTAGGTACACACTGTTTTTAAGATTGTAAGTTTTACACACTTGACAGTCTCTGCAAACATATAGAAGAGACAAATTAACATAGAATTCTATCATCAGCACACATGTGTAAGTTTTTTACAATGCTAGCAATTGACTACCTAACCAATAATATAAAGGATGGCTTCTAACATATTATTGTTCTTTTAGTGTTTGCCAATTCATTTAAACTATTACCTTATTTTATGTAGTTATTAGTATTGTAACTATTTACTGTACATTACTGTTTTATTAGAAATTCTTCATCACATTTAATTTAATATTACTATTTGAATTATTTTTATAATTGACTTTAATGGCTCCTTGCATAGATTTATATCCATCATTGGCTCATTAAAATTATTATGCATATTTTCTCCAAGTATATAATTATTGTTAAATTTGTTTTTAGTGTCTTTTGCCAACATGTGGTTTCCAACATTTATACATTTCAATTGTGCTTCTTTTCTGAAGGGACAAGGATCTTTGCAGGATACTTTAAATAAAAAATAGAGGTTATTCTGGTAAGAATTAAAATGTACATTTCTGTTTGCAAGATATGAAATTGTGTGCTCCCTCTCAAAATAACTTTAATTCTGTAAGAAGGTATTCTACACACAGAAATTAAAAAATAACTATTGCCACAAAAGCCTGGGTTGATCCATCAACAAAAGCCTCTGCTTTGTTGATTCCTGGCGGGGGGGCAGTGAGCTTGGTGACTGGCTTAAATATAACTATTACACTTCAGAATTAATACATTCAGTGTTGGCCTCCCCTCAGGGTTGACTGTAAACAGCACTGCATCCCTGCAGGCAACTGATTTTGCCACAAAACCATGGATTAGTGAGAATTCAATTACTGTTTACAAAGGTTATGTGGTGAATAAAATAGTGAATGCTGCTAAATTGTGTTGTCCTCAATTCAGAAGAATACAAAAGTAGCAGGCTTCTAAGGTAAATAACTTCACCAAGACTTGTGCACCATGCCCTTGGAAGACTGAAAAGCAAAGTGCCCTGAGAACATTGGACCATTTTGCTCTCTGAATTAGTTAGTCTTGTTTGTGTCTGGTTTTAGCCCTCCAAATTAAAGAAAATAAAAATTTTTTGAGGTTTGGACTCCCCTTTTTTATTCTCTATCCAGACAAGTTGTTTATTCTGCATGAACTTTTCCCAACTCAGCTCCCTAAGAACAGAAAGCTAATAAGCAAAGGAGTAGACCTTCATTCCCACTTATGCATATTTAGAAAATTATGCTATTCCCTGAGGAACAAAACACAGTTTTTTTTTTGTCTTGGAGACAAGCACGATACTCATGTACTCTTGGCAACCTATTGGGAGCAGTTACTATTTTTCTTGTAATAAACCCACAAAAATTTAAATAATTTTAACAAATTCATCTTGTAAGATAATTATACCTTTAAAGCAATCATCTTCAGAGATTAAGTGGTACATTTTTAATATTTTATGTCTCACAAAATTTAAGAAAATTAGGGAAAACCAAAATAGAAT
Organism: Peromyscus nudipes; assembly: GCA_902168325.1. NCBI lineage: Eukaryota > Metazoa > Chordata > Mammalia > Rodentia > Cricetidae > Peromyscus > Peromyscus nudipes. The sequence continues at coordinate 16,893 of CABHPH010163016.1, forward strand.
GAAAAAAATCAAGAAAGTACATCTTATTTGTTTACTTACTTATTCATTTCTTTGGTCGACTTGGGCTGCCTGGGGTGGAGAAATTTCATTACCTTGCCCAGACTTCATCTAAGACTGGAAGGTGGTGTGTTCTCTTCAATACATACACTCCTGGAAAAACTCAAGATATATTTGTTAACTACATAATGTATATTGTGTTTCTTTTCTCACACATCATTTTCTTATTCATTGATTTCCTCTCTCTCTCTCTTTCTCTCTCTCTCTCTCTCTCTCTCTCTCTCTCTCTCTGTGTGTGTGTGTGTGTGTGTGTAACCTATAAGGCCACCTCAGATACGTTCTTTCCTGTCTCCCCTGTTTTGGGGGTTTTGTTGTTGCTTGTTTTTTTGTATATGATCTCTCAGTTGTCTGAACTAGTTCGAAGGCTAGCAAGCCTTAGTGAGACACCTATGTAGATGTCTCAGGCTCTGGAATTATAAATGTGGGCTACCAGCTTTTTCTGTTTTTCCACTTTTTCTTTTACTTTTGAGATTATAATATAATTGTATCATTAATCCTTCCCTTTCCTGTCTCCAAACCCTCCTAACATACTACTCCTTGCTAGCTTTAAAATTCATGTCCTATTTTTTTTCATTAGTTGTTGTTACATCCATATATGCTTACATACACATTATATATTAATATACAGAAGATAGATAGATAGATAGATAGATAGATAGATAGATAGATAGATAGATATTCCTAAATATAACTTACTTAGTATATTTGATGTTGTTGGATTTCTTGGCCACTCCTCCAGCTACATGACTGCACATGTGCTGTCCAGTAGTCAAACAAGAGGCTTAGTCATTCCAGGACCTTTGATCCTATGTAATCAATGCACTGCATGGTCACGTAATTTGCACAAAGCATGATCACATAATCTATGCACATGTGTGGCATAGCTACATAATCCCATATGCACATGTGTGGGGAAATCCATAAAAAGTGGGTCACAGACCCCTCCCCCTCTCTCCATGCATGATCTTCCATAGGCCTAAGCACATCCCTTCTGTTCCCCTTCCCTTAATAAACTCTTATAGTGGGTTTTATCATATCTTTGTGGCTTTTCTCGCATGGTAACATTGTGCTGCCTAGTAAATGACAGATGTTACTGGTATTTATGTTTTCAGGGCTGACCACCTGTACTGGGTAACCAATTGGTGGGTTCTTCCATGGGGAATACTATTTTTTCTCACTCTCTGCATTCCTCAGTGGTCTGTAGTTCTTGGTCTAGGGTTATGGCCTCATGCTTTTTCCCTACTTCATGTTAGCATGTCTGTTGTCCTCACACTGCTAAAGTTTCAGCTGTCACTTTGGTGAGGTTTTATGGACATAGATTCTGACATTACTAGGAGATACAATCTCAGCAAACCTTCTGATCCTATGGGTCTTTCAGTCTATCCTTAGAACTCACCACAGGCAATGAAAATGTAGAGTAATGGAACCCAGTCACAAAATGGGCTGCCTCTGTGGAACACTCCAACACCTAAGGCTCAATAAACATTGTGGATGAGGGCACGGAAATTATTTTTGGAATGATAAAATAAAAATTATTTAGTTAACTGATTCATTAATTAGAAATGGAGGAGAAGCAGAATCTGATGGAAAGCTCTTGGTCATTGAGGACTTGTGACATCATTATCACTCTTATGGACTAATTGGTACTAATTGGACATCTTTAAGAGAAAGGAAATCAACTCAGAACCTTTAGATGGACAAATTTCCCTTTTGCCACTGTCTTACCTCTGAGAAAACAAATTAAAAGGAAGCATCTGGTTAAGAGACTTATAAGAACATCTTTTTAGTAAATGTCATCAAGTATATCAGGTTGGTGAAACTAGCTCTTTGCACATTTTTTCAAAACCTATTGTCAACCAAATTCAGATTTATAGTTTGCCTGTAAATTTGGTGCTCAGTGATAATGAAAATTACCAAATATATTGACCATATGTTAGGGAAAGGGAACTGTGTCCGTAGACTTCTCTTTGTGTCCTTATTGTGGGTGTCTAAGCCAAGTGTGATTTCCCATTTCTGAACTCACTGAGCAGCTGGCCTGGACTTGTTAGGTTTCAATAAAGTCATTTATTGAAAGAAAAGAAGGAAACAGGGACACTCTGGCTAGTGCTTTCTCTAGTATTGAGTCATTTAAAACGAACCGTTTGGAACAAAATGACTTGGTAATGTGAACTTTTTTCACAGGCCTAGATAAGTGTAAGGAGTCATTTTTCCTTATGGTTTCCTATTGTCATTGGTCCCTGCTCATAAAGAGTTATCCTCATCTGGACTGTGGTAGCCCCATGTTCCCTTATGTCTGGGTCACCAAAGACACAGGATTTCTATAAGCTGACCAAAAGGATTAGACTTCCCAGGTGTGGTAGTTTGAATGTATTTGGCCCCCATAAGCTCATAGGGAGTGGCACTATTAGGAGGTGTGGCTTTGTTGGAAGAAGTGTGTCACTGTGTGGGTGGGCTTTGAGGTTTTCCAATGCTCAGGATACTGCCCAGTGTCACAGCTGACTTTCTGTTGCCTGCCTACCAAGATGTAAGGATTCTTAGTTGAGCAGCATGTCTGCTTGCTCCCTATCATGACGATAATGGACTGAACCTCTGTAACTGTATGCAAGTCACCCCAATTCAATGTTTTCTTTTCTTTTTTTTGAATTTATTTTATTTTATTTTACAATATAATTCAACTTTACATATCAGCCATAGATTCCCCCGTTCTCCCCCCTCCCGCCCCTCCCCCCTCCCCCCACCCCGGCCCACCCTCCACTTCCATCTCCTCCAGGGCAAAGACTCCCCCGAGGGTTGAGATCAACCTGGTGGACTCAGTCCAGGCAGGTCTAGTCCCCTCCTCCCAGGCTGAGCCAAGCGTCTCTGCTAAGCCCCAGGTTTCAAACAGCCAATTCATGCACTGAGCACAGGACCCGGTCCAACTGCCTGGATGCCTCCCAAACAGATCAAGCCAATCAACTGTCTCACCCATTCAGAGGGTCTGATCCAGTTGGGGGCCCCTAAGCCATTGGTTCACAGTTCATGTGTTTCCATTCGTTTGGCCACTCGTCCCTGTATTCCATCCATTCCTGGTACCAACAACTCTTGCTCACATAAACCCTCCTCCTTCTCGCCAATTGGACTCCCGGAGCTCCACCCGGGGCCTGACCGTGGATATCTGCATCCAGTTCCCTCAGTCACTGGATGGGGTTTCTAGCACGACAATTAAGGTGTTTGGCCATCCTATCACCAGGGTAGGTCAGTTCGGGCTATTTCTCGACTATTGCCAGCAGTCTATTGTGGGGGCATCTTTGTGGATTTCTGTGGGCCTCTCCAGCACTTTGCTCCTTCCTATTCTCATGTGGTCTTCATTTATCATGAACATTCCTTGTGTTCCCTCTCTGTTCTTGATCTAGTTGGGATCTCCCGCTCCCCCAAGTTCTCTTTCCCTCACCCCTCTCCCCTCATTACCCCCACTCACATCCAGACTGTTCATGTAGATCTCATCCATTTCTCCGTCATTGGGAGATCCCTCTGTCTTTCTTGGGGTCCTGTTTTCCAGGTAGCCTCCCTGGTGTTGTGAGTAGCCATCCAGTCATCCTTGTTCCACAACTAGTATTCTCCTATGAGTGGGTACATACCATGTTTGTCTTTCTGAGTCTGGGTTACCTCACTCAGGAGGATTTTTTCTAGATCCATCCATTTGCCTGCAAACCTCATGATGTCATTGTTTTTCTCTGCTGAGTAGTATTCCATTGTGTATATGTACCACAGTTTATTTTTTGACAAAGAAGCCAAAAGCATACAATGGAAAAAAGAAAGCATCTTCAACAAATGGTGCTGGCATAACTGGATATCAACGTGCAGAAGGCTACAAATAGATCCATATCTATCACCGTGCACAAAACTTAAGTCCAAGTGGATCAAAGACCTCAACATAAATCCAGCTACTCTGAAGCTGCTAGAAGAGAAAGTAGGAAGTAGTCTTGAACGCATTGGCATAGGAGATAGCTTCCTAGGTATAACACCAGTAGCTCAGACACTGAGAGAAACAATCAATCAATGGGACCTCTTGAAACTGAAAAGCTTTTGTAGAGCAAAGGATATGGTCAACAAGTGTGGTGGTATTGTGTTCCCCAAAATATTGTGTATGCTAATAAACTTATCTGGGGTCAGAGAACAGGACAGCCACAATATTAAACATAGAGGTTAGGCAGTGGTAGCATACGCCTTTAATCCTAGCATTTCAGAGACAGAAATCCCTCTGGATCTCTGTGAGTTCAAGGCCACATTGGAAACGGCCAGGCACGGTGATACACACCTTTAATCCCAGAAAGCCACACCTTTAATCCCAGGGAGTGGTAGTAGGAAGCAGAAAGGTATATAAGGCGTGAGGACCAGAAACTAGAAGCTTTTGGCCTGGAGAAGCAGCCTGGAGAAGCATGTGGCTGGTTAAGCTTTCAGGCTTCTAGCAGCAGTTCAGCTGAGACCCATTCTGGATGAGGGCTCGGGGCATCCAGTCTGAGGGAACAAGACCAGCTGAGGATCCGGAGAGGTGAGATAGCTGTGGCTTATTCTGTCTCTCTGACCTTCCAGTGTTCACCCCAATACCTGGCCTCAGGTTTGATTTTATAAATAAGAACTTTTAAGATTCATGCTACACAACAAGGCAAAGCGACAGCCCACAGAATGGGAAAAGATCTTCACCAACTCCACATCTGACAGAGGACTGATATCCAGAATATATAAGGAACTCAAGAAATTAGACATCAAAATGCCCAACAGTCCAATTAAGAAATGGGCTATAGAACTAAAGAGAGAATTCTCAGCAGAGGAAACACAAATGGCTGAAAGACATTTAAGGAATTGCTCAACATCCCTAATCATTAGGGAAATGCAAATCAAAACAACTCTGAGATACCACCTTACGCCTGTCAGAATGGCTAAGATCAAAAACACTGAGGACACCTTGTGCTGGAGAGGATGTGGAGCTAGGGGAACTCTCCTCCACTGCTGGTGGGAATGCAAGCTTGTACAGCCACTTTGGAAATCATTATGGTGCTTTTTTAGAAAATTGGGAATCAATCTCCTCCAAGACCCAGCTATACCACTCTTGGGCATATACCCAAGGAATGCTCAATCATACCACAAGGGCACTTGCTCAGCTATGTTCATATCAGCATTATTTGTAATAGCCAGAACCTGGAAACAACCTCGATGCCCTTCAACCGAAGAATGGATAAATAAACTGTGGTACATATACACAATGGAATACTACTCAGCAGAGAAAAACAATGACATCATGAGGTTTGCAGGCAAATGGATGGATCTAGAAAAAATCCTCCTGAGTGAGGTAACCCAGACTCAGAAAGACAAACATGGTATGTACCCACTCATAGGAGAATACTAGTTGTGGAACAAGGATGACTGGATGGCTACTCACAACACCAGGGAGGCTACCTGGAAAACAGGACCTCAATGTTTTCTTTATAAGAGTTGCCGTGGTCATGGTGTCTCTTCACAGAAATAAATAAATAAATAAATAAAAACCCTAACTAAGACACCAGGTATCTGATTATTCTATAAGTTTCAACACAATAAAAAAGAAGGAAATGGTCTCTAAGGAACCACTGGCAGAATGCAGGATTACACCTTGACCTGACAATATCTGTAAGTAGTTATTTGTAAAATTTTAGCCCTAACATTACTTCTGTGTGCTACACTCAAGTTTTAAATTTGAATTCTCATCTTTTCTGTTCAATTTGACATAAGATGAATCTATACATGGAGATCCAGACAAGGCTAAGGAGTAGGCTGAACATGGGGTGGCCCATTTCCTCAGGCTGAGAAAAACCCACTGTCCTGTGAGGACTGTCACAAACTATGTTTCCTACTGAAACTAGGATTCCACTATCTTCCCTGGTTAGACACATCATCCCTGTTAGACACATCTATCCAGATTTGTGGTTTCAGACCCATTAGTGGTCTAGTGCCATTTGTTACTGTAGTGTTGGTCCCCACGCTAGATTCTGAATACCATGGAAACATGGGCTCTGCTGTGTCTCTGGGACCCAGAATCGATTAATCCCCACTTGTTATTGGTGGAAACAATGAATTTGTCCTTTTCCACTAATTAATTAGCCCTGGCTATCACGTCTTTTCCATGGTAATCTGAGTAGGGGGTCCCACATTTCTCATTTCTGCCAGAGGATGGAATGTGACCCTGGGAGGAGGTGGGGTACACAGAGTGACAGATCACAGAGCGACACTAGACATCTCGCCAAGGTTCCGCTGGAGGAAAGTAACCTTCTCAATGCTCCCTGGTCACAGACAGGGTAGGACTTCAAAATGGAACCTACACATACTAAATAAAAGAGGAGGTAGGCCAATGAGCAGCATCAGGGAAGAGGGACAGAGACAAGACCAATAAATACAGTAGAGAAATACAGATCTTGGCAGTGTTCAGTAATCACTCTTACAGTGGCGAGATCATAGAGTCTGGAACTTAGAACTAGTCACGGGTGAGTAATGAAATATCAGATTGCTTTTAAAATGCTTTTCTTCAAAGTATCAATTTACTTTCTGGATTTGGCCATGTTGAATTAGGGAGGGGTGTGTTTGTGTGTGTGTGTGTGTGTGTGTGTGTGTGTGTGTAAAGGAGGTTGAACAGAACACATCAGAAGTCCTTGTTTTCTCTATACTGTATTAATAAATGTCTTCTACACACTATGGCATTGTGAATACCTACATTAAAAATATTAGCTCTCTGGCTTGGGGAGATGGCTCAGTTGATAAAGTGCTTACTTTTCAAGCAAGAGGATCTGAGCTTAACCCCCAGACTGTGTAGAACCCAATTTAAAAATAAAAAAACAAGTGTGGTGGTGCTTGACGCATGTGTGTAGTCCCAGCACTGGGGGTGTGGAAACAGGGATCCCCAGGACTGGTTTGTAAGGTAGCCAGCCTAGCCTACCTTACAAACGCCAGGAGAAGGGGATTTCTTTTTTTTTTGAGAAGAGCTGTTACTGAGAATGACACCTGGGATTGACCTCTGTCCTCCATACGCATGTGAACATGCCTGTATACCTGGATACACAAGAGCAAGCAACTACACACACACACACACACACACACACACACACACACACACACGTTAAACTATTCTTTCAGTCTAAAAAAAGATTCCTAGGCTGGCAAGATATTCAAAAAAAACTAGGTTACTTCAAAACTGCACTGTGCCTCTGGCCACCCTTTCCTTTCCTTTTTCGTACTGCTTGTTCTGGTCCCAGGTATGGATTCCTGTTGGGTGACAAGACTTTTCCTGGGGAGACTCAATACACATGTCTACTCATCCCTGATTTGGAGCCCATAACAGATCAAAGCATGGATACTACCGAAGTGCAACTTGATAAATCAATGCATTTCATTGGAGTTAATCTCAGGAATTTTTGGTGGGGAGTTACTTATGGGAGTAGACATGAATCAAAGACACCTGCATGACTAAGGCTCACCCCAACATGGATGACAGCTGACAATAACTGGGAGCCTGGATCACACTGAACAGGATTCAGAAAGCTCAACAGATGGGAAAATTCTCTTTCCAAGTGACTCTGGTCTAAACCTCTTCCAGGCAGCTCAGCTGGTTTCTGTTTTTTCTAGGCAGCTGGTCTGGACTTACGAGTCCTCTTACTTTGGGCTTGTCTGAGAATGTTCTTTCTAAGTTGGCTTGTCTGAGAGTGACCTTCGACACTCCTTATTGTTTACTCTTAGAAGGAAGGGACCTGTGGAATCTGGGTAGTCTCAGGGACTCCCTGAAGCCATTTTGACTTTATTACCTTCCGGCTTAAGAAACTTCCCTGTTGGACTGTATGTTTCAATCTTGCAGGAAATGACTATACAACAATTCCTTGGGTTTTTACCTAGTGGAACTGCTTGTTTAATCATTTTTCACCTAAACTCCACCTTCAGTATTCTCTGTCACCTCCAGCTTCTCAACAGTTTTGTGTCTCAGAAGGAGCCTCATACTTCTGGTAGTTTTAGTGAAGTCATGATAGCCTAAGCCCCAAGTCTGGGCCCTCACCAATGAAGTCAGATTTCCTGATCTCTCTCCTACTTATGTTATATTTCTTACAGAAATGTATGAAGAATTTGGATTGAAAATCCTAAGTTCCTTCCTTCATGTAGGATTTTATTTCTTCCTTATAACAGGGTTATAACCCTGAGCAGGGCTGTGGTCCCTATTCATAGATGACAGGTCATGGCTACAAATGAGTGGTCAAGCTTTTCCATGTCAGCCTTCAGCTCTGAATTAGACTCATGTTCTGGTCCATGCTCACCCTTCTTCTCCATCAGGTCACAATGTGAGAGGCAGTAACTTAAGGCAGGAGTCACAGAAGAAGGAGTTTTCTAAAGGGGTCATGGAAGAATCAGGAGATCATGCTAGGTAGGAAATAATTAGAAGGCAAGGAAATGAATGACATCCGACAACAGAAGGGGTAGTTAATATTATTTTATTTTACATTTATTCATTTTATGTTTATAGATTGACCGTACACAGGTATGCTGCTCAACGTGATCACGCAGGGCCTGCAGCAGCCTGAAGAGAGTACTACATGCCCTGGAAATGGAGTTCCAGATGGCTGTGAGCTGGCATCTGGGTGCTGGAAATTAAACCTACAAGAGCAGCAAGAGCTCTTAACCTCTGAAGCATCTCTCTAGTCCCAGACTTCCTGTACCATAGTCTCCTTTAAAGCAAACCACAGCCCCAGTGGTCCACATTCTCAGGAAGGTGTTGTCTGGAGCTGCATAGCTCACACATAGCATCTTGGAAAAGTGTCCAGATCTTTTTATTTCAAGGCTGGAACAATTTCTACGAGTCTATTCTCCTTGATGTTGCTCACTTCATGGTTTGTGTGGGAACCATTACCCAGATACTCTCCCCATGACAATCCTGACCTTTCTCCTACACTGGTACATGATTCTCTCTCTCTCTCTCTCTCCTTTTCTTCCTCTCTCCTTGCCCCCTTCTCTTACACAAACACAGAGAATTATACACACAAAAAAATAATTCATTTCCATTATACATACACTTGCACACAGAAGAGAAAGAATAAGAATATTTTATTCCTATTATACATACACACAGAGTATTTTATTCCAAACACACACACACACACACACACACACACACACACACCATACATGCATGCATGCATGCATGCACATGTGCACAGACACAGAAGCATTTCCAGCTGGAACACCATTATCATTTCATCCTTTACCTGAACTTAGATGCCTTCTCAACAGTTTCCCTGACCACTAGATGAAGGCCTCCTTCCCTGTCTTCCCAAAATATTTGAACCCCACAAAAGACCTACATACTCTATCCTTCTGGCTTCTGCTATGACCTTGCCACAACCTTTCCAGAAACCAAAAATCCCTGTTTGTTGCTCTTCCAGAGCTCAATCAGTGCAGCCAATTAGAATCTACATGAATAATTTAACCTCTTGGCAGGGACTGGACAGGATCAGAAGATGCAGCAGCTTTCCAAAATTAATAAAGGGTTTTATAGAGTCATAAAAAGCCATAATTCAATCATTTTTAAAAGGGCACTGAGCACAACACTTATTAAAGGCTGGGTGCTGTTGAGGTGTGTTCAGGGAACCCAAGAGTGCTCACTCAGCAGTAAGGCTGCAACTCATGCCCAGCCACTTCCCTGACATGCAGATAACCTGATGGGTGCATTTAATATGCAATATTTACTAACGATCCTTTCCAGACTGCTCAGTCGGGGGAGAGTACTCATAAAGAGGATGGCTGAAACAAGGCAGGCCACTTTTTCCTCCCTAATAACAGTAAACAACTGAGTTTGGAAAATGAGAGCCATCTATTTCTAGACACAAGTCCATCTCTTTACTTTTATAAAAGACTTTAAGGAGACTCCATGTATGCACCACATTGACCCCATATTCTCCTTTAAAGGAAATTACAAGGGACCATGTGGCACTTTTTTTTTTTTAAATTTTATAGTGCTCTGTTTCATTTCTTATAAAAGCAGAAGGTAGCATCAGGTGGTGTCTAACAGATGGACTCTTCCATGGTCTTAGTGCTACCTCCTTGTCCCATGGCCTAACCAGTGGTTCCACGTGTCCATCTACTTGTTCAAAACTTCCCTCTGACTACCGATTTCCCAGAATAAGAACAAGTCAGCCACGCCATGCTTGTAATGAATTGAAGATCGAGTTAAACAGTTTGTGCACTTCACAGAGGTGTCCCACAAGAGAAAACAGAGGGTAACTGAAGAGGGTTGCCTCAGTGCATGAAAAGAGACATTCCTTTCATTCCTCCTTCCTCAAGGCAGAGAAGTTTCATAAGGTGGTACCATCAATGGCAGCAGAGATCTTATTTGTTCCACTACAGAACTTATCCTTCATATTCTTAGGTCTCGTGTTTAAACAACCCTCCCCTAAAACTGTTGTGGTAACCCTGTCTTTCAAGAGTGAGGGCAAGCAGGGGTAGGGACCAGGACAAGTTAGGACATGCGATTTGACTCAAAGGAACTTCAGTTCTCAGACCTCAGGGATCTCAGTAAGCTTCTGCAAGCATGCATCTCTCTGCCACATTTCTGATTTTACTATTTAGGGGGACAAAGCTCATAGAGCTGCCACACTGGATGAATTTTTAGCAAACAGCACATAAATAAATAACCAGCTGTGAGCCTGCATGGCTCTCGGTGACTTGTCTGACCCATATTACTCCCCCTGTACAGGCCTCTCCTGTTTTCTTTCCCAAAGCACAGGAGGGGGTAAGTGTCTTTAGACACCACAGGTACTAAGTGTTCCGCCTGTTTGCCTAACCTCAAGTGACAAAGTGCTGGTCCTCATATATCACAGCCTTGCCCAGTGAGGATTAGGTCACGCTGGGCAGGGGTTTTGCTAATAAGATCATGCATAATCAATAAGGGTCAGCTGACATCTTGTCAACTCCATCACTGTCAGTGGGGGGGGCTGAGGTAAGGCAGTGACAAGGGTAAGCCTGTCAGACCCCCAGAACATGAACAGATGGGCAACATTGGATGCCACCCCTCTATACACAGCTGGCTCTTAGAGCTGAATAGGTTCATGCATTCATTCATGGATCTATTCCATTGTCCATTCCACGGATAGCTATGGATGTGTCAGGTAGAATCGGTACTGCTCTTGCAGCTGAGGATGGATGACAGAAAACAGGACCTTGTGCATTTAGAGCATCTACTTTTTACCAGACACAATGACAGAGAGCAAAGAGGAGTCACAAAGAGCACAGAGTAAAATAGAAGGAGAAAATGAAGTAGGGGAATGGTGGGAAGGCCATGGGAGACAAGAAAAAGAAAATAAGGCTTGGAGTATTGAGAAATGAAACAATATTAGTAGAGGTTTTCAGAAATTGTCCAACTGAGTGACTATGGGTAGTCTGTCTAAATGAAGGGATAAATTGGGGGGGATCTCCAAAGAGAAGAATGCTAGAAAGTGGCCCTGTGACAGATGTGTGCCTGTGCTGTTTCAGGAATAGCACCAGAGCCAAGGAAGGCTGCAAAGGACCCTGAAGATGGGGCATATGGGAGGACACTGACAAAAGTGTTGCATCAAAGGGAGTCTTCCTGTCAGTGAGACGTGAGCCCGCTGTAGTATTTGTCCAGAAGTAATGATGCTTTATTTCTTCACCATAGACACTATAACAAGACTAAACTACACAGGGTATAACAGTTGAAGAGGAAAGAATGTAAGAATGAAGGAAGAGTGAAGGATCTGGCAATAGTTATTTATCAAGTACATGGGTATTTTGTGACAAGGCTTACTATATAGGCACAGACATTAAGAATTAACATTGGAAAGTTTTCAGATGAGATATAGCATTACGTGTATATCTTAAATTATTATTTAAATTGAATAAATAGAGGTTTAATGTCAACCCCTTTCTTTCCATTTTGAATTGAATTATACTCATGGACAAAAGACTACATTACTTCTCTCAACCCCCCAAAAACCCAGAACACTTAAAGAGTGTACATGACACACACACATACATACATATAGGCAAAACACTGATTACACATAAAATATATAAATCTAGTAACATCAGAACCTATACTCAAAAAGTCTAACCAACAAGACTGCAAAAATTTAGATGAACAAGGATGACACCAATGAACATAACAAACTGGGTGGAGAATAGACCATGAGGCCTCAACCCGACACAAAGAACTAAAGGCAACTGAGTAAAGCTATGAACAGGAGTGGTGGTAATACCTAGAGAAGAGCACACCATTTCGTTGCCCAGTGCCTTTATCTGGACTCAGGTTACATTTAGGAACACACACACACACACACACACACACATCAGTTGATGAAAAGGAGACCATGAATTTGAAGGAGAGTGGGATGAAATGGAGTTGTAGAGGGGAAAGAGAAGGAAACAATGATGCTATTAAATTACAATCTCAAATATAAAAACCAAACATTAAATAAAAAATAAAGATAAAAGAACCATCCTCCTCCTTGATGACAACCTAGAAAACTTGCATTCATAATTTTGAACTCTGCAAAAACATCAAGGCATACCAAAGTATGGACCTGGGATTGGGAGATGGCTAAGTGAATAAAGCGTTTGCTGAAAAAACAGAGGGACCAAATTTCCTTCCCCCTAACACTGTATAAAAGCCTGTGGGGCCAATACACATCTGTAACTAAAGCACTGTGGGGCCGAGACAGATGGATCTCTGGAGCTTGCTGGCCAGACAGTTTAGTTAAATGGCATGCTCTACTTGATTGTGAGACAGAGTTATAAAAATAAGGTGGAAATTGAGAAAGACATCCTGATGTCCACCTTTGTCTCCCACACATGCATATACAGACAAATGTCTTTGTACAGACACCAAACAGACACACGGACAGCCATACACCCACAATATTCACAAAGAGATGACAGATGGGAGAATTCTTTGGCCTTTTATTCTTATTGCAGTTCTAGTGTACTTTTTTTTTTTTAAGGATTGCTTCTCTTGGGTGGCCAGTCCACCTCATTAACACATTTTCAAGCCTTTCAAGCACTTAACAGTATACCTGACTTTGATATCTCATCCTTATGTCCTGGCTGGTCACATTCTGCATCCTCAGTTCCATCAAAGTGATGATAGTCATCAGACACCCATCACACCTTTCAATTAAATGCAATATTTCCTGGTTTTTCACAGTACTAGCTTTTCATGACTACTGTTGATAACATCCTTGCTTCAATTTATGGCATATTTTATATTCTTAAAACCAGACTTTTTAAAATGTGCATTAACTTTTTGAGATGCCTCTTCCCACATATACCCTGCAGAGTCTTTCTTATCTGAATATGTTATGATCAGTAGACCTTAAATGCTTGCAGATTTCCTTCTTACATGTCATACTTGGTTCTGTCCCCAGACAAGATCCAGAATAAGTCACCCTGCTGTGTTGCTAAGTACAAGCTGAAAATGGAGCTATTCTTTCAGGATGGTGTGTGTGTGTGTGTGTGTGTGTGTGTGTGTGTGTGTGTGCGTGTGTTGTGCCCCAGTTACTCAGCATTGATAGACAGCCTCTTATTACAGAGATGGTTTACATTTGCTTTTTAATTTAGTCCATCTTAGCTAGGGGAAACATTCAAAAGATCCTCACCTAGTTTACCTCTTTGGCACACATCATCATTCCAGTGGATTGAGAACGCTATTGCCCTCTGATGTTGCTATGATTGATTGATAAATAAAACACTGATTGGCCAGTAGCCAGGCAGGAAGGATAGTGTAGGCGTGGAAAGGAGGAGGAGAATTCTGGGAGGTGGAAGGCTGAGGCAGAGAGACGCTGCCAGCTGCCACAAGGAGAATCATGATGTAAGATACCGGTAAGCCACAAGCCACGTGGCAAGGTATAGATTTATAGAAATGGGTTAATTTAAGACATAAGAACAGATAGCAAGCAGCCTGCCACAGCCATACAGTTTATGAGTAATATAAGTCTCTGTGTATTTACTTGGGGGATGAGTGGGAGAGATTTGTCCTGACCATGGGCCAGGCAGGATCAGGAAAACTTCAGCTATACCCTGATGTATCATTTACTTTAATCTGGGAATCTTGACAAAGGACCATACTTCACATGTTGCTTCTTTGCTTCTTCAGACAGCATGTCCATTCTCACCCAAATAATTCTTTTTGAAAACATACTTTTATTGCTTTCTGTGAATATGTATTATCATAATTAAGAACATGTTGTACATTATAAAACTGAATCATTTTCTCCATTTATTATTGTCCTATATTTATATATCATTTAGAATTTGCTGTATTTTCAGTATTTTAGAAATTTTAAATTAAAATATTATTGCATCATTTTTTCTCTCCCCTTCCTCCCTTCAGCCCATCTCATGTACCCTCACATTTGCTCTCTCTCAAATTCATAGCTTTTATTTATTGAATCATTGTGATTTTTATAGTGCATATATATACATATATATGTATATATTCCTAAATGTATAAATATGACCTGTCAGTCTACATAACATTATTTGTATGCATATGATTTCAGGGATAACCACTTGGTATTAAATAAGCAAATTTAGATCTCTTCCCAGAAGAAAACTATTTCTCCCATTCACAGCATTCCTTAAGTACCTATAGTTCTTTGTCTAGGGTTGAGACTCAATGGTATTTACCCTTTCCGTGTTAGAATGCCTAATGTAGCTACTCTTGTTCTTATTTGGGCATCTGTGTTATATAAACTTCATATGCGTAGCTTCTCTGACATTTCTATAATATACAATCTCACAGCAAATTTTCTGTTTCTTTGCCTCTAGCAGTCCTTCCACCCCCCCTTCCACTATAATTCCCGAGCCTTAGGTTTAGGAGTTGAGTCAGGAAGCCACATGGTCATGTGTTCTCTGTATTTTGAACAGTTGGGCCTTTTTATAATGTTCTCAGACTATTGAGATCTTATTTTTTTGGTGAGGGGTAAAACCTATATTTTTCCGTGAGTATAAGAATAACTATTTAGAATAAAATTGGCAATTATTCTGGTTTAGTAAAGTGGCATTAGTGGTTCTCTACCAAGATCTATACATCACTACCCAGATAGTTGTCTAGGTTTCCACTTCTAGGCATGATTTAGCTCTTGTTGAGAAGGCCTTCAGTCCAATTACCACTGAGGTATGTATGCCACTATTTTACTCTTCAAGGTATCATGCCATGCTTGGCACTGTTTTATTGGATAGGCATTATACCTGGATAGGGCTTCTGGTTCATTCTATCCCTTGGAAGCATGCATGGCACCTTCTAGTACAATTAAAGTTAGTCCTCTGAAAGGATGCTTTCAAGTCATACCCAGCTGTGGTCTTCTGGGTAGTGTATCTGAAGTATATGGTGTCTTCAGCAATAGAAAGTTACCTTCAATCTCTGGGAGGCAACCAAGTGCAATAATAATAGCAAGAGCCTTCAAAGTTTTGTGAGTCCTTCGAAAATCCTGAATTCTCATAGATTTTGTTAGATAGTCTATGGTTATTAGGGGGAACATTGTCATCAGATATATATGTATGTATGTGTATGTGTATATGTATATGTATATGTATGTATGTGAATATGTATACATGCATGTATATGCATTATACTTTTATGAAGAGTGACATTATTATTTTACCTTATGACTTTTCAGATATGTTTAATGTCATGTTCCTTTATCTTCTTCCACTTCCCGAATTAAAGCCCCCTCCCATTTTTTTTCTCATTCTCCCATTGAGATCATTTGTACTCTGCTATACAACTCTCTATTGCTCATTTCTCCCATAGCCATACTCCCTTTTTATTTTACTGGTTTCTGTAGTTAGTCTAGGTTATTGTTCACAACTAAAAATCTGGAACTAGGAACCTTAGATGAGAAAGAATATGCAATTCTTGTCTTTTTAGGTCTCATTCACACAATAAGCTCTTTTCTAGTTCCATCTATTTACCTGAAATTTCATGATTTCATTTTATTCTTCATAGCTGAAAGGCATCTCATAGTATGTATATATCACAACTTTCATTATCATTTCATCAGTTAAAAGACTTTGGGAAATGATCTTGTGAAGTATCTATCTTGCAGTTTCTCAGCCTGTCTGTCACTTGCTGTAAGAAAAGTGGCCGTAAACCTCGGAAGAGCTGGCCACTGAACGATTCTTCTGATAGGCTCTGGGTTTCCTTTAGTGCTTTCACTCCAGAGAGTACTTACAAGATCCACACTGTGACTCTGTTAGTTTGTCCTATAACCTTATCTAGGTGTTGATCTCTGAAGCACGTTCCTTGTGAATTTGGCTCAATTCAGTGAGGAACAGCACATAGTTAGCCTGTTCTTTTCCACAGTCAAGAGGTAAGTGCTGAAGAGCACGTAATCTCCAGGAATTGTTTCGTGGCTATTACCTGACTCCTGAAACACATCATACCAATTCTGTGGTAATAATAAACACTGGACCAAAATTCTGTTACTCCTTCCCCTTTTAATTTTAGAGCCATTAATTATGATCCTTGTCCTTGAATTCTGACAGGAAGTTCTAAAAGAAGGACCTGGTAGAAGTGTGGTTCTTCTAAGTCAATGAACAGATGTTTAACCTAATGGCCCTGTGCATCACTGTTCTTTACAGCTGGCACCAGCGTAGATCTGACGTACTCCCCTTGGGAAATTGTTGTTAATAAGTTGAGAATAGACTTAAAGAGGCAAAGTAACACCAGGAAGAACAATTGGGAAGTTTGACAGTTTGGCATTAAATTGGAGAGATGGGATGTAAGATTGGAAGAGTGAAGACATCTTTGAACAGACAGTGAGTGACCAGAGGGAAAGTATTACAAATGAAGACAACAGCTTGGCAACAAAATTCAGTCATCTCTTATGGGAAATACTAAATAACTTACAAAAAATTTCAGTAAATATCCACAGAAAGAAAGGGCCTGTTAATGCCACTTATGACATGATAATCCAGGTTTAGAATGAGTAAAAAATACCTTCAGTAAAGTTAAATAGTTTTTAAACCTCTGTGTTACCTATTGCATATTTACTTGTGTTTAGCATTGGTTTTTGTAAAAACAAAATCAAACAAAAAACCCATAATTTTAATTTGAAATGTAAGAAATCCTGTAATCTAGTAACTACAAAGTTAATTTTAAATAAATAGAAAACTTCTTTTTCTAAAATAAAGCAACAGCAGGATGCTATATCCCTTTCTAAGCATGTCAGTAACACTAAAATAAGGACACTTTTCTCAAGGAAGTAATATTTATTTAGAGAAAATGACAAATTTTTAGTACAATATGACAGTTAAATGGACACCGATATAGGGTAAACTTCTGTGACCAAAGAACGCTATCTACTCTGGAAACACAGACATTTTAATCCATTTTCCACACTCTAGTCCACATTTTTCAATTGGTATGAAATTTTCTCATATACTCCTTGTGAGTACTTACTATATAATGATGTGCCATACTTGGACCTCTCTTTTGCTGGCATCAAAAGTTCCTTGGTTTCCCAATTTTCTGTAACTCTTCCACCTCCTGTCTCCACAGAAAGCAGGCAAATCAGTCCTCACCCTTTGCCAACTGTGTATAACCTTTGTTTTGCTTGGTGATATCCCTTTTTTAAACTCTCTGATGCATATAACACCTGGCAACTTCTGAAAGGGAAGCATTCTTGGAGCACCTTAGGAAGGATGCTGTCTCCACTCTACGGTCCAATAATGGCTAACTATTATTTTGATTGTATGTATCCCTAATGGTTTATGTGCTAGCATCCAATACACATATTGAGGGATTAAGAGGGCAAAACTGGGAATGAGGATTTGTGCTGTTGATAAAGTCCTAAGTATAATAGACGTCCTTGGTTCAATCTGCAGTAGCACATGAACTAAACTACATGGAAAATGATGGCACTCAGATGGAGCTATATTGTAAAATAAATTGAGAGAGAGAGACAGAGACAGAGAGAGAGAGACAGAGAGACAGAGAAAGACACACAGAGAGAGACAGACAGACAGGCAGACAGACAGACAGGCAGACAGACAGACAGAGAGATATAAGCCCATTGTATTAAGGGGTGAAGCTTTTATGGGGTGATTAATGTGATGGTTTGAATAAGAATGACTTCCATGGCTCATGTATATGAATACCTGTTCCTGAATTGGTGAAATTGTTTGGAAAGGATAGGAGGTATGGCGTTGTTGTCAGAGGCAGGTTTGAAGTTTCAAAAGCCAATGTTATTGCCAATTAGCCTTCTCTATATCAATGGTTGTGTCTCAAATGTAAGATTTTAGCTAGTGTTCCAATGCCATGCTCCCAACTATAATGATCAGAAATTGTAAGCCTCAGATAAACTTTTCTGTAACTTGCCTTGATCACGGTGTCTTATCACAGCCATGAAAAAATTATTAAGATGATTAGTATTAAATATGGCTGTAACTATAGCCAACACCATGACTAAAGCAACTTTGGGAGGAAAGGGTTTATTTGGCTTACATTTCCAGAGCACTGTTTATCATCAAAGGAAGTAAAGACGAAAGCTCAAACAGGACAGGAACATGGGGCAGGAGCTGTTGCAAAGGCCATGGAGTGGTGCTGCTTACTAGCTTGTTTCACATGGCTTGCCTAACCTGCTTTCTTATAGACTCCAGTACCATCAGCCCAAGGATGGCCTTACTTATAATTGACTGGGTACTCCCTCATCAATCACTAATTGAGAAAATGCTTTACAGCCAGATTGTATGGGGGCATTTTCCCAATTGAGGTTCCCTCCTTTCCAGTGACTCTAGCTTTTATCAAGTTTGACATAAAACTAGCCAGCACAGATATGTAAAATGATTAAGAGACACTATCACATACTTGTATATTCATATATGTACTGACTGTGCTTTGCCATGTGATGCTCTGCATTACTTTGAGATTCTATTAGCAAGAATTCCATTGTCAGATCTGATCTTTGCCCTTGGTCCAACACCAAGGGATATAATAAACTTTTTAAAGCTCCCAAGAATCTGATATTTTATTCTACTAAGAGAAACAACTTACTACTCATCATAAAGAGAGGTTTAAAATGGAGAAAGGACTGATATTTATCAAAGAATTGCTTCTAAATGTTACGCACCACCATGTGTCCTTTACTGACTCCAGGGAATTCACAGGGGATGCCCAAAAAATCCTTTACGACTGGACACAGCATCCCTAGATGACTGAAACTGTATTGCTCTTTACTTTTATGCCAAAGACTTTGTTCTCAGCAAGTGGTCACTGGGCTCTTTAATGATGGCATCTTAGCACACTTTGACTGAAGTCCTCAGCTCATCTTTGATGATCTCAGAACTCATTCCAGGAACTCTTCTTATTTCTGCTGCATTATTTGGTTTCACTGACTTTAAAGGCCACCGTTTCTAGTTTATTTTACATATCTTACAGTAAAATTGCTAGAACTTCAATATTTTGAATTTTAAAAATCCCTTGAAGATAAATACTATTTGCTTTTATGTTTAAGGGGAAAAATAAAGAAAATAAAACTCAAACAAAAGTTTCTCAATATGGATCTCAATTCCATTCGTTATAGGTAAGATTTCACTGAATGTCACCCCAACAGTGGAATTCAACACAAAGGAAAGAATTATAAGGAGATAAACAGAAGATGTAGAGCATCCCTTTGTTAAGACTTATTTATTCTTGGCTCTGAGTAAAATCATCTCCATGAACTACCAAAGCTCATAAAAAAAACTATTAAAATGAGATAACTAACACAGATTTTCAATGTCATTGTTAAATATTACTTCTCCCAATAATACTTTTTTTTAAAGAATTCATCCTTGTAAACCCCATCATTCAATTCTAGTTTCTTTTAACTTACACATGTTCAGTGCTACTCTCTGAATGCTTCTTCTTGCTTGTGCAGTTAGAGTACCCTGTGTGGTTACTCAGTAAATTTGATACAAGGGGATTGGGTACCTCCCTATTCAGATACTACACTGTAAAATGTAGACTCTCCATTCTGTTTTTTTTTGTGTGTGTGTGTGTGTGTGATTATTCTACTTATCTCTTCATCCTAGTATTACATTTATTCTATGGAAGCTGAAGACATTCCTACTGGCTCCTTCCATCATATCTTCTGTACAACTGTAAGGTTCCCTCACATCATTTTCAAAAATCCCAAGATTTTCTCATAATGTAACTGTGAGTGCTTTTTTGTAACCTAACTGGATTTTTAAAAAGTTTTCTTTGATTGCTTGCAACCAGAGATTCCCTAACTGTTATAGACTAGTGAATATGCTTTTTAATTATGACCTCCACAGGCCTCAGACCTAGGGGGCATTGGATAAATGTTTATTTAATGAGTGAATGAATTAAATTTATTTTAGTATATGAAGAAAAATGAGACAACATAATGAGTGTTCAGGCAGAGCTGAACATGGACTATACATTGTCCCAATTTCCATTTGAAATGCTCTGTTGTCTAGTCCCAGTTTGATTTTCTGTTATAATTTCCTTTAAAGAGAACATTGCCATGTTTCTTTGAACTGAAACCATCCATGAATTTGTAGCCAAATTTAAATTTGGTATAACAGGCTTAATGTTAAGCGTTCCATCTGTAGTCTCCGCTTGGCAGAAACCAAGGAAACTTGAGATTTTATGCTCCTGAATTTTATCAAACAGTAAACACAGAGGTTTTGGAATTGTATTTCTTAGTGTGAAACATTTCATCTTGTCCATAAGAAATACCAAGTCAGACTGTGGTGGGAGCAGCTAGGAGATCCATGCCACCTCCTCCCTTTGGAGGCGTTCTTACTGAAGAAGCAGTCTGTAGAAAGCAATGATAAAGCAGAAACATCAGTTGACCTTCTTCAGTGCTCCAGCTTCTCAAGTTGCTTTTGTAAGGATTCTGCCATGCTATCCTTCCAGAAGCTCCAGAGTGGTCACAGGTTTATTTTGTTACCATTCCATTTTCTACGAAGATGGAAAAGAATGTCAAAGAACTTAAAGACTGTCAACGCCGTGCCTCCTTGATGAAAACCAGGCTCCAAAGGGATGCTTCCTTTGAAGTAACTGTGTCAGAAGACAACCAGTGCTGGCATTCATTTCTTTTTGAAAATATATTTTCATTAATTTCTTGATAATTTCATAAATGCATACAATGTATTTTAGCCTATTTTCCCTTCACAGCTCCCCCAACTCACCTCAGATCAAGTCCCCTCTTCCCATGCCTTCTGCTTTCCAACTTCATAGCCTTTTTAAAAAGATACAAATTAGTGAGTCAAGTGTTTTGTTTCCCATATGTTCATGAGTGTGTGGCCATGCACTGGCAGGCACATGGTTAATATACCAGAGTCCCACATTGCTAAAACAAAACAATAACAACGAAAATAACAACAAAAATAAACTGATTTCCTTTTCGTCTGTTGATTCTTACATTTTACTAGCAGAGTTTTATTTTCTTATAAACATCCCCCCATAACATGTTACACATGCTAGGCTCTAGGCACAATACTTTGTGCACAATATCTTGAAACTTTGTTTATGGAACTTAAAATAGAGGCAGATTAGTAATTACTAACTGGTTTGTTAAAAACAAATTTGTTAAGAACAGCGTTAGAACTTTGTTTTGTCTTTTTCTAGAAATCTCTACCAGGCCCACCCTGAAGAGTACTGTACTTAATTGAATCCTGGTCCTAACCATGACAATGGGGAGCATGCAGGGGCATAATCCCTTACTGAGTGTACTTCTTCATTGATCATTCACTGTGCTTATCCTTTGAAGGAATGTTCCTCTCACCCTTCCATCTAAATATCCAGTTGTCTCTACAAGGTTGAGCTTTAGTGTCATTGTCATTAACGACATTATTCTTCAACACCATTCCTACCAAGTTCAAGTTCACACCAGGGCATGCCATCCTTCTGTGGTCTAACAGTCTGCCTTAGCCTTGCTTCACCTCTGAGACCTAATTATAATGGAGCCTGATGTGGGGTTAAGAGGCATCCTCAAGTGGAGAAATATTGAATCAGGAGAAATATCTCATAAATATGCAAATCCCTCCTTTTAGAAGCCTTGTTCCAGGCCATCTAATAATGCTTTCACATTTCTTCATGTTATTATTTTTCCCACTGCAAGGGAAGGAGGCTGAGTCTGAGGCAGCGCTATTCTGCCTTCCCACCTGTTTACATTTACTACATGGCTGCCAAGGGATCTCTGCAGAAAATAATGCTTGTGTGAGCCATTTAGTTGACTACATGTCAAAAAGTAATTTGAATCAAAGAGTCACTAACTTAATTGATGGTGATGGCTCCATCCAAAAACAACCAAAGAAATTGATGTTGTGTAAATTGCTCATATATTGCTCTTGAATTTGTGAGCATATTCTTGTTTGCCTTGACAAGATTCAAATTATCTTTCGGACAGCTCGACACATTACTTAAGATGTGCCTGTTTGTGAATTTTAGCTGCTAAAGGGGGCAATAACAACCTTCCTGTGAAATTAATTCCCTTGGCTTCAACTTCATCTTGCCATTTCTTTTACTCATTCCCTGCACATATCACTTCTATTCCCTTACAATTTGTGTTTTAACCTCTAAGTAATTTTAGTCACCATGGAAAAAGAGATATACTTTCTTTGCATATCCTATAAAAATCTGAGGTCCTGAAGAGCAAAGATGATGAACCATAATCCATTCAACAATTTACACTTCTTTGGATTTATATACTCCAATGCCACCAAGCCTTACTTTTGAATTGTCACTAGGGCCTGTCAGAGTGGTGGGGATGCTGAGGAGTACAGAATAAGTCAATTCTGAAACCAGCCTGAACATCCCCAAGATAACTAGAGTTTAAGTTCTCAGCAATCAGTCTGGCAGCCAGTCTTCCAAGCTCCTGATAATATGAAGCCAGGGACTGTTAAAGCAAAAAGCATACTCAGGTTATCATCCCTGGTGGATATAACACTCTCAAGAGTCTTCTCTTCAGTGGTGCTGCCCTAAATTTTTCCAGTGGGTACCAACTGCAGGACACAGTATAGTAAAGTGAAAACAGCCTCAAACAGATAGTTAATAAACATAACATTCAGGTATCCTTGTGAGAATAAAGAGCTTCCAAACATAGACATAGACTCCTCCTGTTCTATAATATTGGCTGCTAGAGAAGGCTAGTTTTCATAGCCAGTTATTGAATTACTGAATGGTCAAGAGGAATGTAGACTGAATGGCATCCTACCTGCTTAGGTCTTTTCTGTTCCCATGCCAAAGAGCTGCAGAAGTACATAGAATATAGCTCAACAATCAGAATATCATGTGACATACCAGGCTTCTTGGTATATTTTATTTCCCCCATATATATTTGTAACAGACTCAATATTCAGAGAAACAAAGTTATTAATGCAAAAATTGGCCCATTTACTCATCTGCAGTTCAAATTGACTTGGTCTTGAGTCTCATATGTGCAAATAGTAGACATTTTATTTACCTGACCATGCTAACTTCCTATATTTGTATTTTTCTTCCCAGAGCTAATGCTTATTTATAGCATAAGGGACTTGCATCAGAGGTAGTGCATACAGCATTGATAACTGCTATGCTGGTTGGAAGTTCTGTTGCAACTAGACACACACACACACATACACACACACACACACACACACACGTCTATTAGCATGAATAGGACCTGTGAATTGTAGTTGAATAACACTTCCAGAAGTTGACTTTCAGATTATTTCTTTTGTTGCCATTCTTCTGAAGCCTAGATTCACTTCTCAGCCCCTTTCAAGAAGCAGTCTTACAACAAGCCATAGTGAGCACCAAATTCTTAGCTTTCATGGTGGCCACACAGAACAATTTTAGATATCTTCCATGTCATCAGTGCCTAGGAGAGCTCATCTTTGGAGCCCAGGGTTTTCCTGCTCCTTGCTTTCCCAGCTTTGAAGCCAGATCTATGTGTCTGCCATGGTATACTGTCTTGGCTATCTCATTTCTTATACAGCCTTTTTCAAAGGAATTATTCCTCACATGTCTTAAGAAGAGGAGCTTAATTCTTTAGAGTTAAAGCAATCCCATGGTTCCATAAACCCTTGTTTTCTTTTTCAAGTTCACTTTTGGCTGATTTATCCAACTGCATCCCAGGAAGAATTCCTACCCTTTCTCTAGTTTTCTTTTCCACACCATCCTTAAATCATTGTGGGTTTTTAGGTATGATAACTAAGACCAACCTAGGCTTAACTCTGTATATGTTTAATACAATGAAGTACAAAGTTCTAAGCATGGAACAAGAAATTTCATTTTAGTTTTCTACTGTAGATTTTCTTTTGTCACATGGACTTTAGACTCACTGCTAATTATCAAAGCTAGACAATAGGATTTCTTAACATGAATCAAAAATATTGTTTTCTTTTAATCCCATAAACAACACAACACAGCATGGCTTTCATAGTTGGAAATTGGACAATAGACTAAATATTTTCCCACTACTTGCTACTTGGCTGCATGCTGGGCCATTTTTTTTAATGAACACCCCACTGTGTGTTTAAGTTTCAGATGTGGGGATTGCAAATTAGCCAAATATCCTTTGCACAACTTTTTGCATTATTTCTATAATCCTCTTGCAGTATCATCTCATTACTAACAACAACAACTTATATTTTCAGCCCTTTAGAAATGTATACTATGGGGCTTAGAGATACAATTCAGCAGTTCAGAGCACTTGTTACTCTTGCAAAGGACTTGGTTTCAATTTCAAGCATTCAAACAAAAGTAAATAAATCTTCAAAATTTTAAATGCTTGCCATTTGGAACTAGGTTCTCATCAAGTTGTGCACACTGTTTCAATATGACTGTGCAGCCAGGCAAGCCTTGAACTAGCAATACATTTAGTTCAAGCCCCTGAACAACTGGAATAACATGTATGTGCCATCTGAGTATTTTAGACAGTCATGTATTGTTTGCATTTGTCCCAAACACAGCTCATACTTGCCCAGAGTTGTCATTCCAGCTCAGCCTGTACCCCATTTACATTAGCTCAGTAGGAGCTCCCGTCAGACTCATAACCACAAGAGTGCTCGGACAGCTGTTACCTTTGCTGAATCCCTGTCTTCCTATGCAGACCTCAGGTGTGTGCACTCCCTATGTCAGTGTCTCAGGTCTCCTGTTTTTCTTTCTTTTTGTTCCACCCTTTGAAGACTGTTCTTCAGCTCTTTGTGCAATTTTATTCCTGCTCATGTGGATAAGGGCCAGGATGACTGAAAGACAAAGGGCCTTAAAGAGGAATGACCACCTATCAAATAAATATCCAGCTGCTTTTTTATAGGTAGCTTGATAAGAGCTATACAAGTAAATGAAGAGTCATTCCCTGTTTTAAAAAATATCTATACTTTATTTCAAAGGAAACTATGATGGAAAACAAAACCTATTGTGTCTTTTCTTTCTCAAATGATATCTCCTGAACACAGTCTGCTGGGTTGTTGGCAGTGAGTGAGAAACATGATGCTCTTACTGCGTCTGTGTTCCATGTAGGCATATAACCTTTCTCAGAGCTAGAAGACTTCCAGGAAACAATAGGTAACTTCTACCACTGTCAGTAAGCATGGGGCTAAGGAAACAAGGGTGTAAAGAAGTACCTACATATTAATTCAGGTTGATAACTAAGCTTGACCCATGCTCTTTATGAGCTTCAGATGCAGAGGTTCTCATCCAGGGGTTGCAACTCCTTTACCAAACCTCTACCTCCAAAACTATTTACGTTACAATTCACAACAGTAGCAAAATTACATTTATGAAGTAGCAATGGAAATAATTTGATGGTTGGGGGTCACCACAATGGGAGGAAATGTATTAAAGGATCATGGCATTACGAAGGTTGAAAAGCACTGCTCTTGTTTTGCACTTCATTCTCTTACAAACTAAAAAGAGTCTGGCTAAAGTCACAGACAAGGTTCAGGGTGAGCAGCCCAGGTCTGTGGTGACAA